>PVJS01025518.1:0-14301 GCA_004027185.1 Glis glis
TTTTTTTTTTTTTTTTTTTTTTTTTTATGCTTCTATTGGTGCATTATATTCTTACATCATATTGTAAATCATGTTAACAGTGACATACATGCACACAGCTCTTGGTGCCCCCCCGCCTCCCCATCTCCCCCCTTCCCCATACAGAGTACAAAGATTGACATTGGTATTTTCACATATGTACACAAAGCCGATGGTAGTAATTCCTTCAATGAACCTCACTCTTACCCCTCCCCTTCCCTTAGACCACCTCCCTGGCTCCACTGAGGTTTGTCCTCCATTATGTGGAGTCCCTCTGGTATCCCAATTACTCCCTAGTTTACACATCTTCAAGAAAACATATGAGCCTTTCCCCAGCCTAAATTTTTTGTTTCAAAACGGTCTCACTAAGCTGCTTAGGTAGGGCCTTGTTAAATTGCCAAGGCTGACCTCGAACCTGTGATCCTCCTGTCTCAGCCTCCCAAGTAGCTGGGATTGCAGGCATGCCATCTCACCTGGCTTGACTTTCTTATTAGACATGTGATTTGTAATTGCTTCCTCAAATGTCAACATGAAAATAGATGTCATGTGTCCAAACCTTTCTGCTTGTTATTTCGGAGGGATTTTGAAGAAAGGTTTACTGTGTATACTGTTATCTCCCTGAATTGGTCACATCTGCCTATGGACACCATGCAAGAAATAATGAAATTTATGGTAAGCTCAGAAGGGAAAAGGTCAAGCCTAAGGAAAGTAGAGAACTCAAATAACCTTTAACCATTCTTTAAATGTCACTAGTCCTAGCTGCAAGAATCTGAAATTGCCTTGAGATGTAAAAGAGCAACTTTCAAATGTATTCAAGTGTATTTGCTAAATAATAAAATGGAGCTTAATTTATTATTTTTCATGAAGAAGAAAAGGGCTTTAATAAAAACTTTAGTAAACTATCCTAACAATTTTCTTTCTAGTTTCCTAAATAAGATTGTTAGGAATAAATTGAGGCGATAAACATTGTTTTTTGGGGGGGCTGTTTTTTATTTTTTGTATTAGGCATTGAACCCAGGGGCAGTCTACCTCCAAACTAAACCCCCAGCCCTGTTTTTTATTTTTATTTTAAAACAGGGTCTCACTAGGTTGATGAGAGTTTCACTACTTGCTGAGGCTGTTCTTGAACCTGCAATCCTCCTGTCTCAGCCTCCTAAATACTGGGATTATAGGCATGTGCCACCATGCCCAGCTATGATGGCTGTTTTTTACTATAGGAATTTGAGTATTTGGAAACTTGGGTGATTTTCTCAATACAGTAATCATCAACTAAGAAAGGCAGGACAAACATTTTTTGAAAAGCTACTACAGCGTCACTGGAATCCAGGGTTAGGTTGATCTGTGTTCTTGGGTGGTTAAAGTAAATTTTAAAAATTGAGGGCTACTTAAGGAAGGAATGAGATTCCTGCCTAGCCTGCAGGTGACATGGTGTAGTGACCTTTGCTGAGGTTCACAGGTTGGTGCCCCTTATTTCCTTCAACCAGAGGTAGAACACCTCTGGGTTCAATCCCCAGCACCACAAAATAAATGAATAAATACATAAATAAATAAGGTGTGTCGATAAGGGGAAACAGCACCTGATGTATAAGTACAATATTCTCTTAATTCATTTTGTCAAGGACTAAAATTAACACTGGCTCCAGAATAGGTGTTTGTTCTAGTTGTATAGTCACATAGTTTTGTTTTGTTGTTGTTGTCTTGGCAGTACTGGGGATTGAACCCAGGGGCATTCTACCTCCGAGCTACATCCCTAGCCCTATTTTTTATTCTTTATTTTGAAACAGGGTCTTACTAAGTTTCGGAGGGCCTCACTAAGTATCTGAGGCTGGCCGTAAACCTGGATCCTCCTGTCTCAGCCTCCCAAGTAGTGGGATTACAAGCATGGGCCACCACGCCCGGCTAGTCACATAGTTTGATGCTCTGTGTTTTAATATTAATAAATGTATATAGAGAGCATTTTAAATATGTGTACGTTTACAATTCTAAATTGTTTTTTATGCCATATATATGAGAGTAAAAATATTACTCAGTGGCACTTTATTGTCTTGGAATGTTACCACATCTCCAGAAAACACGGTGATCTCTCAGAAATCCTAATACAGTGCCAGGTACCTTGTAGGCACTCAGAAGTGTTTTTGAGATTGGAATCTTCATACGGTGAGAATATTTGGGAACTGGATTACAAGAGTAATTTTTATTGTATTAACTATTTAACAGGGATTGGGGATATATAGCTCAGTGGTAGAGTGTTTGCCTCACATGCTTGAGCACCACACACGAATAAAGCAAATGATATTGTTGCCAGTTTGGGGTGGAGGGGAGTCCCCCTTGGTCAGATACCTCAGTTTTATTTTTGCTTAGACTTCTAGGTTTTCCTTTCAGTTAAGAGGTCCCATGTATGCAACATTTTAGCTATGGAAAGAAAAGCCATCCTGGGAAGAAAAAAATTATTTTTGTTAGAAAAACCATAATCAAATAGACTCTATAAGGCTTTGACTATATTTATACAATGTCTTGGATGTAATTTCATAAAACTAAACTTTCATATACTTAAAAATACATAAGAATTGAATCCATTATTTTCCCATTGTACTAAAGCACATATTAGTATCAACTCTAAATTATAACAAAGGAACACAGCAACTTTTTTCAAATTATAGATCTATCCAGTTTATCTGGTGCAGTCTTGATTACTTAATAAGGAGTTGTGTTTGTTTTAATTTTTCAGATATTTTTTCCTAAAGAGTCTTGTTTCTGGTATTGTTAAAGCTGTTTAGCTGGACGTAGTGGTACACACTTGTAATCCCAGTACTTGGGAGGCTGAGACAGGAGGATCACAGGTTCGCAGCCAGCCTCAGCTACTTACTGAGGCCCTCTGCAACTTACTGAGACCCTGTTTCAAAATAACAAAATAAGGAATAAAAAATAGGGCTAGGGGTGTAGCTTAGAGGTAGAATGCCCCTGGATTCCATCTCCAGTTCCATAAATAAATAAATAAATAAACAAACAAACAAACTGCCTACAGCTGGGGATGTAGCTCAGTGGTAGAGCCTGCCTACACGTGCACGGCCCTGGGTTTAATCTGCAGTATTGCAAAAATATTTTTAGATCACCTTTAAATTATTGTCCTTTATGGGAATCATATGGTCTTTTAGTTTTCCTTTTAAGTATTTTGAAACACATAGAACAATTTGTCATGTTTATTTAATTAAATTCTTTAAGTTAGTGGTTCTTAATCTTTTTTTTGTTTCAAAGAATCTTATGTAAGTTAAATATTCTCTTGCCAGAAAAAAATGTACACATAACATTTCAGTAGCTAATGCTTCCCCTCAATCCAGACCCCTCTGTACTTTATATGTTTTTATATTATATGTTTTGAATTTAACATATGTGCTCTTACAAATGTCAGAAGAATCTCTTCATAAAGCAGATTCTCTATAAACCTGTTCTGCAGTACTGTACCAAAGTTCTTAAATAATTTTACTGCATTATTTTCATGTAAATCTGAAACGATTTTATCTGAAATATTTGCTATTTAATGTATTTTTTCCCCCTTGGTCTTATTTTCTGATAATTGTGTTTTGACCAACAGACTTTTCTTTTCTTCCTCTAGATTCTGAAGAGGCTCAGTCCGTAAATCCTTCTAGTATTGATGAAAACATTGACTCTGAAACAGAGAAAGACTCTCTCATTTGTGAAAGTAAACAGATTCTTCCCAGTAAAGCACCTCTTCCATCTGCCCTTGATGAGTATGAGTTCAAAGACGACGATGATGAAGAAATAAACAAAATGATTGATGATAGGCATATTCTTAGGAAAGAACAACGAAAAGAAAATGACTCTGAAGCAGAAAAGAGTAGTTTATTTGCAAAACAGGAGAAAGCCTTCTATTCTAAATCATTTAAAAGTAAGAAACAAAAGTCATCTAGAGTTCTGTATTCAAGCACTGAAAGTTCTGATGATGAAGTTCTTCAAAACAAAAAGGTTTCTACTGTGTGTTCTGTCCCTGAAACATCAAATTCTGATATGCAAACCAAAAAGGAATATGAATACAAGCAGAAAGGCAAAGTTAAAAGAAAATTAAAAAACCAGAACAAAAATAAAGAGAACCAAGAGCTGAAGCAAGAAAAAGAGGGGAAAGAAAATACCAGAGGAACAAACTTGACACTTAACACTGCACTAGATTGTTCAGAAAAGACCAGAGAGGAGGGAAATTTTAGAAAATCTTTTAGCCCAAAAGATGATTCTTCATTACATTTATTTCATATTTCCACTGGTAAATCTCCCAAACATTCTTGTGGACTAAGTGAAAAACAATCAGCACCACTAAAACAAGAACATACCAAAACATGCTTATCACCAGGAAGTTCTGAGATGTCACTACAGCCTGACCTTGTTCTGTATGATAATACAGAATCTGACTTCTTGCCAGAAAGTTCATGTGTAAAGTCTTACAAGCATAAGGAAAAAAACAAACAGAAAGATTTCCACTTAGAATTTGGTGAAAAATCAAATGCTAAAATAAAGGATGAAGATCACAGTCCAGCATTTGAGAATTCTGATTGCACACTGAAAAAAATGGATAAAGAGGGTAAAACATTAAAAAAACATAAACTGAAGCATAAGGAAAGGGAGAAAGAAAAGCACAAAAAAGAAATTGACAGTGAAAAGGAAAAATATAAAAAGGATGGTGCTAAAGAACTGCAGAGGAGTGTGGAATTTGATAGAGAATTTTGGAAAGAGAATTTTTTTAAAAGTGATGAAACTGAAGACCTGTTTTTAAATATGGAACATGAGTCCCTAATGTTAGAAAAAAAATCAAAATTAGAAAAAAACATAAAAGATGATAAATCAACTAAAGAAAAGCATGTGTCAAAAGAGAGGAACTATAAAGAAGAACGGGAAAAGATTAAAAAGGAAAGTGAAAAATCTTTCAGAGAAGACAAGATAAAAGAGCTAAAAGAAGAAAGAGAGACTGTGTCTACAGATAAAGAGACAGAATTCAGTTTTTTGGGTATATGTGTAAATGAGGAATCTGTAGGGCTACATTCAATAGAAAAGGAAATGGACATTGAAAAACAAGAAAAGCATATAAAAGAAAGTAAGGAAAAATCTGAAAAGCGATTTCAAACTAAAGAAAAAGATTTTGAGAAGACTGAAAGAAAAGTTTCTGAAAAAGAGAAGAAGAAACATGAGCATAAGTCAGACAAATTAGATTTTAGTGAATGTGTTGATAGAATAAAAGAAAAGGACAAACTGTATTCACATCACGCAGAAAAATGTCATAAAGAAAGTGAGAAGACCAAAAATCCTACTAAAAAAACTGATGACAGAGAAAAAAGTAGAGAAAAGATGGATAGAAAACATGACAAAGAAAAACCCGAAAAAGAGAGGCATCAAACAGAAAGCAAAGAAAGACATTTGATGGAGAAAAAAAAGCAGTCAGATAATAGTGAGTATACTAAGTCAGAAAAAGGCAGAAGTAAAGAAAAAGACAGGGAGATAGATAAAAAGGAAAAGTCTAGAGATAAAGAAAGTATAACTATAACTAACTCCAAACACTTACAGGAAGAGAAAAAGTCAAGTATAGTAGATGGTGGTAGTAAAGCACAATATGAGAAAACTTTATCCCTTAAAGAAAAAACAAAAGATGAGCCTTTGAAAACTCCAGATGGAAAAGAAAAAGATAAAAAAGACAGAGATATAGATAGATACAAAGAACGAGACAAACATAAAGATAAAACCCAACTAAATAGTGTACCCAAACTAAAATCTGAAGCAGATAAAACTAAATCTAAGTCCTCACCAGCTTCAAAAGATAGTCGACCTAAGGAAAAAAGGTTAGTGAATGATGACTTAATGCAGACGAGTTTTGAACGAATGCTAAGCCTTAAAGACCTAGAAATAGAGCAGTGGCACAAAAAACATAAGGAAAAAATTAAGCAAAAAGAAAAGGAACGATTAAGAAATCGTAATTGTTTAGAACTTAAAGTAAAAGATAAAGAAAAAACAAAACATGCCCTAGCTGAATCCAAAAATAAAGAACTTACTAGGTCAAAGAGTTCAGAATTGGCTGATTCATGTACTAAGGAGAAACAATCTAAAGATACTATAAGCAGTAGATCACAATCTGTCGACACCAAAAATGTAATGAATTTAGGAAAGTCATCCTTTGTTTCAGATAATGGCTTAAACAGGTCTCCTAGATCAGAAAGTGAAAAGCCAGGTCTCAGCTCCAGGTCTGTATCCATGGTTTCCGTTGCTAGTTCAGAAGATTCCTGCCATACTACAGTGACAACCCCACGGCCTCTGGTTGACTATGATTCTGACTTTATGTTAGAGGGCACAGAGTCCCAAATGTCATTTTCCCAGTCACCATTTTTGCCAATTGCCAAATCTCCAGCCCTTCATGAAAGGGAGTTGGACAGCCTGGCTGAACTGCCAGAGCGGATTAAAACACCATACGCAAACAGACTTCCAGCATCCCATCTCAGGTCATCTTCTGTAGAAGACGTTAAACTAGTTATAAGTGAGGGGAGGCCTATTGTAGAAGTTCGAAGATGTAGCATGCCATCTGTCATTTGTGAACATACAAAACAATTTCAAGCAACATCAGAAGAAAGCAATCAAAGTAGCTTGGTAGCTGTGCCAAGAGATGTTTGCCCTTCTCCTAAATTTGAGGTGTCCTCAAATGTGCCTGAAAGAGACCTTTCCAGTGTGTGTAACATACATTCCAGTTTTACAGCCTCTCCAACTCGATCTGTAAACAGCAAGTATGTTTCAGCTGATGTAAATGTGATCAAGAGTACTGCCCCGATGAGCACTGTGGACAGTCCTGCACATGTAGAACCATCAAGTCAGGTTGGTGTGATCCAAAATAAGTCATGGGAGATACCTGTTGATAGACTGGGCCTGGAGCCATTAAGCACCAGTGACTTTATCTGCCCCAATTCTAATGCACCTGATCAAGATTCCTCTGTTCAGGGTTTTTGTAATTCAGAAAACAAACTAGCAAGAGAGCAGAATACTGATATTTTATCCTTGCACCAGACTGAACTGCCAGGAACCTCTTGTGCTCAGGATCCAGCAGCCTTTCTTCCCTCACAGCAACCTTGCTCTTACCCCAACCAGTCACTTGCAGAGGCTGAATCTGTCTCCAAACACGTGTCTTTGTCATATGTTGCCAATCAAGAGCCCAGTATTGTACAACAGAAAAATGCAGTTCAAATGATCACTTCTATTTTAGATACTGATAATGAATCTACAAAAGATGTGGAAAGTACGTTTGTGCTAGCAGATATCCAGAAGACAGATGCCTTTGTCCCAGTGTACTCTGAAAGCACTATTCAAGAAGCATCACCAAATTTTGAGAAGACTAATACTTTGCCTCTGTTACCATTAGAAAAGGACTTCAATGGAAGCGATGCTTCCTCCCAGCTACATACACATTATGCATTTAGCAAACTAACATATAAGTCTTCCAGTGGCCATGATATTGAGAATAGCAAAGCTGATGTTCAGGTTATATCAAATGAAAAAGAAAACAAACTGGAGAGTTTGGTTTTAACTCATTTGAACAAGTGTGATTCTGATGTATGTGACATGAATGGAGGAATGCCAAAAGGAAGCCTGAATGAACAAGATAATCCAAAACATTGTCCTGAAAGCGAAAAGTGTTTGCTTTCCATCGAAGATGAAGAATCGCAACAAAGCACTTTATCAAGTCTTGAAAACCACTCTCAGCAGTCAGCTCAACCAGAAATGCACAAGTATGGTCAATTAGTGAAAGTGGAATTAGAGGAAAATGCGGAAGACGATAAAGCTGAAACCCAAATCCCTCAGAGAATGACGAGGAACAAAGCAAGTACAGTGGCAAGTCAGAGCAAGCAGCTTCTTGCCAGCTGCGCACTATTACCAGAAAAAGACAGCGAGTCGTCCTCTCCTAGAGGAAGGATACGATTAACTGAGGACGACGATCCTCAGATTCACCATCCACGGAAGCGGAAAGTGTCCCGTGTGCCCCAGCCTGTGCAAGTGAATCCCTCTTTACTACAGGCAAAAGAGAAAACCCAGCAATCCCTGGCAGCCATCGTCGATTCTCTGAAACTCGATGAGATTCAGCCGTACAGTTCAGAAAGAGCAAATCCGTATTTTGAATATTTGCACATAAGGAAAAAAATTGAGGAAAAGCGCAAGTTATTGTGTAGTGTGATTCCTCAAGCGCCTCAGTATTATGATGAATACGTAACGTTTAACGGATCGTATCTCCTGGATGGAAACCCCCTAAGCAAGATTTGTATTCCCACAGTAAGTAACACTGTCCAATAAAAGTATAATGGCAAGCCATATATGCAACTAAATTTCATAGTAAACATTTTAGTAAAGAGATCCCACAGTAAGTAACACTGTCCAATAGAAGTATAATGGCAAGCCATATATGCAACTAAATTTCATAGTAAACATTTTAGTAAAGAGAAGCAAGTAAAATTAATTTCAGTAAGTACGATATATAATTCAGAACATCCCAAAATGCTATTTCAACATATAATCAATATAGAAAAATTATTAATGAGATAGTTTACTTTGTTTTTAACTAAGTCTTTTAAATCTGGTGTGCTTGTAACACATCTCCATTCAGACTTAACTGCATTCCAGAATGTGCTCAGTAGTCACGTGTGGCTAGTGGCTTCCTTACTGGACAGCACACGTCTTTTCTTCTCCTTACCAGCTTTTTTTGTTTCAAAGGAGGTGTGTTTCTTTGAAGGCCAATGCCTCTACATATGCTAGTGTTCCCATTCTTTCCAGTCTCCTCAGAAACTATCCTCTCTGAAAACACTATTCTCGCTAGTATATAAAACAGGGCCTCTCGTTGGCCTTTATTTGCCCACTCAGAATGTATTTGAGTTTCCCTAATCCTGGGAAGAAAACGGTTTACCCTTAACTATTCCAGCTCATCGAGCTTGCTTTGTCTCCCTTCTCCGCTGCCATACTCTTCTTGGAGAGTAGTGCCTGAGGTTTTTTCCCTGTCTTATTCATTCCTTAGCTATTATGCATTGGTAGAGATCACAAGTGAGTTCATAATTATCAGATTCATTGGCCTCTTTTTATTTTTCTTTATGTTGATCTGTCAGATTGTGACCATCTTGTTCTTCATAAAATGTATTGGCACTCTCATCATTGCTCTGCCTCGCTGACTATTGCATTTCTTTTAATGATTCCTTTATCTACCCTTTAAATGTGAGTTGTATAGTTATCCATTCTTCAGTCAACTTTTGGATCTGTGCATTTTTCAGGTATGGAACATATCTATTTTTCTGGTTTCAGGGCTGCTCCAGGTACCGTTAAGTCCCCAGAAAGTTCTTACCTGGCGATAGCATCTCTGTTAACCTCCAGAGTCACACATAGGTGGTGCCTTCTGGGCATCAGCACCTGAGTGTTCTTCAGACACCTGGTCCTGGGTGGGGTTCTCAGAGAAGGAAGCAGACTGAGGTGCTCGGTGCCGACAGGAAGGTGTGAGGGAAGCAGAGCTGGACAGAACGGGGTTGGCCTGAAATGCAGGCGCAGTGGTGGCTTCAGCGGAATCGCCTGTGCCCTCCTTATGTCTTGCCTATGCTATCATAGCTAATCTTCTGCATGTCTGCCTCTGCGCTGTAATCTAAGGGATAGAATGCTATCTCTTATACAATGAGTCCCAAATTTATCTTGAGCCCTGAATACCTTGCTGATACTCATAACCATATTTCTAGCTACTTCCCACAAGACCTCAAAATCATTATGTTCTGTATCAAGCTCATTTCTCTAATTCTTTAGCCAAGCATTGCCTTCTCAAGGAAGGTTTCTCTGGCGCCCCTATCCTAGATGAGTAGATACTCTTCATCTGTACCCTTTGAGGAGAACTCGGCTGGTAAGACTTTGTAGAACTAAAACAATACCACCAAACCCTCTACAACTGTTAAGTTTAAAGCAGTTGACAAGACATAGAAATCAAATATATTACTACAGTTAGAGGTTTGCAAAATGATCAGTCCCAAGAAGTTACTTGTCCTACTCAGTGTTCCACATTCTGATTTAAATGACTGAGTCCTTGTGATTTTGTCTAACATGTTTAAGTTCCCCATAATTCCTGTTTGCTAATTATGAATAGAGTCTTAGTAGATCTGGGCTTGATTCTTTGGTAAGAGCTTTGCATGCATACTGCTCTGTATTCCCATGGCCTCACAGGGAGAAGATGATGCACTGTTGCCCCACTTGAACACACAGTCAGCAGCTAAGCAGTAACACATCCTGAAATACCTTTCTTCATCCTAATGTGCTGATGGTGATTATAAGCAAGCAGAAGGGGGAAGGGCTGCTCCAGGGATACACAGAAAATGCTTAGGGGTCACAGATGGGTTTTGCCATAGTGGGTGTCTCTTTACATTAACAGTCGAGTACATGCATAGATTGAGCCTATTTCCTTCACCTCCAGCATCTATCAGAAACCACAGGCCACTCTAATATCAAATTAGAAATGAACCAATGAACGTTTTAGAGTATGAACAAAGTCATGTGTAATATTACTTGTAATAATGACATTGGAAAATCGTAAATTCATTAGACCACTTCATCTACTCTTATGAGATAGTTCACTAAGTGTAATTACTCAGGTGTGTGTTTGATTTTTATCATGTCTACAAAGAAGTTTCACTTACTATAGCAAGGCATTTGGACTGCTGTAATCCTTAGGAGCGTTAACTCCATGTTTATACCAGCTTTCCAGTTTTGCAACTTTTTCCTCTCCTAGTCTGTGAGCTGTAACTTACTGATGCTCTAAAATGTCTCTTCTCCATAACAAGTAAATTCCTCAGTCCTGATTTGCTATTTGAAATTTTCCATGACCTCAGAATCAAAACACTGAGAGGTAATGACCAATTATACAATTGGTACTCTATTATTTAATTCACAGAACATAAGAATTTTAAGTTATGCACTGAACACTTAATATTAAAAGAATAACCTAGCCGGGCGTGGTGGCACACACTTATAATCCCAGTACTTGGGAGGCTGAGACAGGAGGAGTGCAGGTTTGTGGCCAGCCTCAGCTACTTAGGCCCTTCACAACTTAGCGAGACCCTGTTTCAAAATAAGAATAAAAAAATAGGGCTGGGAGTGTAGCCTGGAGGTAGAATGTCCCTGGGTTCAATCCCCAATACCGCAAAAAAAAAGAAAAGAATAACCCATTTTTGCAAATAATATCTAATAATATTTTTATTCTATTTTTAGATTACACCACCACCTTCACTATCAGATCCACTTAAAGAACTTTTTCGGCAGCAGGAAGTTGTAAGGATGAAACTACGTTTGCAACACAGTATTGAAAGGGTAAGATACATTTAAGTAATATATGTATGTAAAATTAGCTATTTTAGCCAGGCGTGGTAATGCATGCTTGTAATCCTAGTACTTGGGAAGCTGAGACCAGAGGATCCGGGTTCGCAGCTAGCCTCAGCTACCTAGTGAGGTCCTCCGCAACTTAGTGAGACCCTGTTTCAAAATAAAGAATAAAAAACAGGGCTGGGGATGTAGCTCGGAGGTAGAATGCCCCTGGGTTCAATCCCCAATACCGCAAAAATAAATAGAGAGGAGACAGATTAATAAGGAAAAACATACAAATGTATGCTTTCATGAAAGTTTTACATGACATGAGACCTCTCATAAGGAAACAGACTCAGAGA
Organism: Glis glis; assembly: GCA_004027185.1. NCBI lineage: Eukaryota > Metazoa > Chordata > Mammalia > Rodentia > Gliridae > Glis > Glis glis. The sequence continues at coordinate 11,733 of PVJS01025518.1, forward strand.
AGTAGCAGAACCTAAGTGTTTTTATGCAAGGTTGGACAAAAAAAGTCAGTTATAGAAAAGAAGCCAAAGAACGCTAAAGGAAGATAGAAATTCTTTTCACAAGGTCTGTTTGTACAAAGTTCTCTTGGCCTTGATTGTCATCTCTGGTGGTAAGAGTGGTTTTCCCTCCTGGTATAGAGAGAGCATCTTACACGTGGAAGTTCTGTCTCCTGCTTTCAGTAGGAAGGGGGGTCGGAGTGCTCTCGCACCTGCTGTTGTCCAGGTGACAGCAGCTCGCAGTAACCCTCTGCCGACGTGCACGTTTTGACATAGGTACCGTCCACGCTCTTCAAACCCGATCACCTGGTGGGTGATACGTGACGTGGAGCACGTGTGCGGTGGAGAAGTATTTGTTCATAGGAAGGAGCGAAGCACTGACACGTGCTGCAACATAGCTGGGAATAAACCAGTCACAAAAGGCCACATGTTTCGTTACTTTATATTAAACATTCAAAACAGGGAAATCGTTGGGATAAAAAGTACATTACTGGTTGCCAGAAGATGGGGAGGGGTCAGGGACAGTGACTGCTAATGAGTATAGGGTTTCTTTCTGGTGTGATGAAACATTCTGGAATTAGATTGTGATGGTTGAACATCTTGGTGAATCTACTAAAAGCCACTGTGGACTATAAAAACAAATTTAAGAAAGAGAAACTGCCAGTTTGGGAAAGAGAAATTTTACTAACACTTACAGAACACTAGGAATTTTTAAATTTGTCAAACCTACTGTGAAGGAAAAGATACTCTGAGATTAAAATTTTAAGTTATTTTATATTAAAGAAACTTGTTGAAGAATTAATATTTTTTAAATTCTTTAACTAGGAAAAACTTATTGTATCAAATGAACAGGAAGTTCTACGAGTTCATTACAGAGCTGCAAGAACATTGGCAAATCAAACCCTGCCATTTAGTGCGTGTACTGTCTTACTGGATGCAGAAGTATACAACGTACCTTTGGACTCTCAGGTAAAGTGCTCTTCCATACATGTAGAGTGCTCTCAAAAAAAAAAAATACATCTAGGAGCTAGGCAGGCATGGTGGTGCATGCCTATAATCGCAGCTACCCAGGAGGCTAAGGCAGAAGATAGTAAGTTCAAGGCCAATCTCACCAACTTAACCCTGTCTCAAAAAAATATGAAACTTGGAGACAGATCTGCAGCCAGCCTCAGAAACTTAGCAAGACCCTCGACAACTTAGTAAGACCCTGTTTCAAAATAAAAAATAAAATAGGGCTGGGGGTGTAGCTCAGAAGTAGAATCCCCAGTAACAACAAAAAAATACATACACACACACACACACACACACACACATATACATACATAAAACACTTGTTTTTTTATTTGTGCATGTGGTACTGGGGATTGAACCCAGGGGTGGGCATTCTACCTCCAAGCTGTACCCCCCAGCCCTGTCTTATTTCAAAACAGGGTCTCACTAAGTTGCGGAGGGCCTCACTAAGTAGCTGAAACTGGCCACGAACCTACGATCCTCCTATCTCAGCCTCCCAAGTACTGGGATTACAAGTGTGGACCACCACGCCCAGCTGGAAGGTCTTTAATAAAGTTACTGCCACATATAAATTACATGAATTCAGAACATACCCATTGCCACACCTTTGCATGTCTCATAAAACAGATTCTTTGGTCAGAAAAGAAAAAAAATATAATGATTAAAATTTTAAAATAAGCCAGGTGTGGTGGTGCATGCCTATAATCCCAGTACTTGGGAAGCTGAGACTGGAGGATTGCAGGTTCGAGGCCAGCCTCAGCAATTTAGAGAGACTGTTTCAGTCTAAAAAATAAAAAGGGGTAGAGATACTGAGAGATCACTGAGGACTTAATAGAATTCCTATAAATATCTCAGAAAGAAGAATGGATGTTTTTCACATCTGAATTTAACAGTTTAACTGTTGCTAAAGACTGGACTACACCATGTGGTACCTTGAGATATTTTTAAATTTTTGAAATTATAGAATAATGAAATCAGTTTTAGAACAATATAAAACAATGGTTTATAATCAAGCCACAAGGAAGGCCTCTTAAAGATTTCTAGTTCAGGCTGGGCACGGTGGCACACACCTATAATCCCAGTACTTGGGAGGCTGAGAAAGGAGGATTGTAGATTCGAGGCCAGCCTCAGCAACTTGGCAAGACGCTGTTTCAAAATAAATAAGGGCTAGGGGTGTAGCTCAGAGGTAGAATGCCCCTGGGTTCAATCCCTAGTACTAGTACCCAAAAAAAAAAAAAACCAAACAGATTTCTAGTTCAGAATGGGTAAGTAAACACACCTATTTATTTCTCCTACCAAAACTCTCTGGAAAAACAGAAGTCATGTATCAGAACAAAGCCATACGTAAGCTAAAAGTTGAGGTGGGAAACTATTAGACTAGAACATTTAGGAAACTTTTTAATAAGACAGATGAAAACATACTGGCGGGGCTAGGATATAGATGAGTGGTGGAGCTGGCCTAGCATGCCTCGGGCCCCAGGTTCAGTCCCCAGCACCACAAAATACATTTCAAAGACAAGTG
>PVJS01025519.1:0-27785 GCA_004027185.1 Glis glis
TGTGTGTGTGTGTGTGTGTGTGTGTTGTGTGTGTTTCAGAGGAGGGATGGATGGAGGGTGTGAGGGGAAATGAGGAAGGATATTTCTGTGGGCTGATGATTTGGGAATCTCCTTTTTAGGTACTGTACTTGAAGCTAAACATTTTAGTGCATTAACTCTGCCTTTCACTACATTTCTGCAAGCTCTTGTGTTGAATAGAAAAATACTAGAATGACAACTTCTTGTCAGTGATAAAAACCAATATGATCAATAGTTTGGGATACATAAATGAGAAGGCAGAGACATTCCCTGTCCCCCCTTCTCTCTTTATTCTCAGGGGTCAGTTGTGTGGTTTACTAATCTCAAACTGCTCTAAATGGACGATGAGTGGATTCTCTAATGACAGAGGATACAGAGAATTATCATTGCTGAAATGTTAGTTTACATATAGATTATGTTAATTTAAAAATATATTCCCTTTTCTGTTCAGACGAACTAAAAACAATCCAAATATTTGATTCTGTTCAATTCTAATTATCTTTTACCTGTGTGTTTCTCATTATTCTTAGTAGAATGTGAAGTCCTTAAGGGTGCTATCTGAACACTTCTGTATAACTCCTGCTCTCTTAACACAGCAGACTTTCAATTAGCTTTCTACTAAATAGAACTGCTTAGAGTAATTACCGTGGCTTTTGTAAAATTTACCAACAAGCGTGTAGATAACATTTTCAATGTCAAGAGGGTTTTGCCTATTTCCACTTTTAAACCAAACCTGATTATTTTACCCCTGATACTAAAGATAAAAAATAAAACAAGAAAAAGTGGCTAAGAAAAAAAATTTAGTTTAAATATTTGATCTTGCAAAATCTTCTTTTAAAGTTGGGTAAAATGATTAACCCTTACTGAGAATACTATTCCTGTAGCGAATTTCACGGGTATGTACAATCGGTACAGTTATGCTCCATTTAAGGAGAGTAAAACCAGGAGGGCACTTGAACTCATACAACTGATAAGAAATCTGTATCGCAAACAAAGGGTTCAGCATAGTTCCTGCCATGCATTTCACTCTAATTCGGCATTTTCCATTTAGGCACAGCAGTATACAATGTGTGGCACGAGGTCCCGTGCTCAGTAGGTGCGCACTAAAGATGGTGGGCTATCTCAAGGGGGAGACACATTTTGGGGGTCCATGATTCTTCTTTTAAAGGAAAAATAGTGAAGGGTGGGCATGGAAAGGTACGCGAGGGTGACCTCAGTCCGGTAGTCTCAGGGTGGTCTGGTGGTCCCTTAGCGTCCTCAGGCTGATGGAAGTCTACATTACCTGATCCATAGATAAGCTGGAGAGTTCCTCCATTATAGATTTCTCAAGATATCTTATCTGTTTTGTTAACAATGCACACAGCAACTACAGTTCTTTTTTTTTTTTTTTATTCGCTGTAGGATTGACAGATTTCCCAGGACTTTGGAAGACAAGTCTGAGAAAGAGAACTGGTTTGGGGAGTAAAGGAACTTTAGCACCAGGTTCTTATATTAAAGTTGTATTTTAGTTCTCCTTCCTACCAATTTATTTCTTGTATCCCACATCAGGGGGCCTTGAGAAAATTTTTCATTTCCAAAATTGAAAGTTTCTACCTCTTAGTTTGTGTGAGATTGTTTAAGAATTGTGGAATTCTATCGAATTGGAGAGCATCATTGTTTTGAGGATGTTACTTTCTGGCTCGTTTCTAGGGCTCCATCAACCGTCTACCTATTCTCAGGTCCTTTTTGATAGATGGGCTGACGACTGTTGACTGGCACGCACCATGGAGTATCATGTGAAATGTCAGTTGTAAAGTTTGTAGGACTGGGATTTTCAAAATGGCCAAGTCAGACAAAGGCTTGTTCACTAAAGCATGCGAGTTTTGATGTGTGGCCCTGTGTACTGAATGCTGCTAGAGGAGTCACCAGCCAGACAGCGCTGTAGGGCAAAACCTCTTATTACCCTGGACCAGGCTACATTTACCAGCTAGCCTTGCTTGGAGCCTCCATGCCAACCTGGATGGGCCCTGTGGGCTGCGAATGGGCCGTTCATCCCCAGACCTCCTGCTTGCTGACCCCCCAGCAACTTTGCAGCACAATCCTCATTAGTGGCGGTGACACCTGCTCACCCAAGAATGATGGTAGACTACTGTCTCGTGGCTCAGAGATCACCCAAAGTCTAGCAGGCTGTGAAAATATTTGGTCATGACTTATTCACCACTTGGACAAGGTTCAAAGTGGGGGAAACTCACGGGTAAGAGACCACATGTCCCATTCCCAGCTCCTTCAAGCGTCCAGCTACCTCCTCTGGAGAAAATGCATCCTGCCACCTAAAAAGAATGCTTAAACCCTCTGGGATTTGGGGTGTCTTGCAGGTGGATTGTTGTACACAGCCACAACAGGAATGACTCTTATTCAGACACATCTTTATTTATGTGTCCGCTATGGGACAGTGGTGAAAAGATGTGTACATTTTTAAATGCATTCATGTTGAAATTTGCTTTTCTCCTTGCCTACATTTTTCACACTAATGAAACATGACTTGTGAAAACAGAGGGTGAACTTTTCCCTCATGAATACTTGCAAAGTGAAGCTAGTAATTTTCCTCTGCGTCTCCTATAAAAATAGCTGGTTTCCCTTTATCTGTGGTTTTTGAATCTTTAATTCATTATATTTTTGATGACCTAAATAAAGTGGCACGCAGAAAGCAGTGTACTAATTTCCTTTGACACTTTGTTCATTATTTCCTAATCCCCTCTACCCCACTCCCCTGCTGTTAACCCATTTAGAGTCTTTCTCTTTTTCTCTTTCTTTCTTTCTTTCTTTCTTTCTTTCTGTCTGTCTGTCTTTCTTTCTTTCTTTGTCTCTCTCTCTCTTTCTTTCCCTTCCTTCCCTCCTCCTCCTCCTCCTCCTCCTTCTTTTCTTCTTTCTTTATTTTCTTCTTTCTTTCTTTCTTTCTTTCTTTCTTTCTTTCTTCTTTCTTTCTTTCCCTTCTTCCCTTCCTTCCTTCCTTCCTTCCTTTCTTCCTTCCTCTTCTTCTTTTTTTTCTCTTTCTTTCTTTCTTTCTCTCTCTCTCTCTCTCTCTCTCTCCTTCCTTCCTTCCTTCCTTCCTTCCTTCCTTCCTTCCTCTCTCTTTCATATCTCTATCTCTCTTTGTCTTTCTTTCTTTGTAATTTTCTCCTCATAATTATTCTGTTAGACTTTTTTCCTTTCTTCTAGTTCAGTGATTATTTATTACGTCCCTATCTTGTGGGGAGGGATGTTGTTTTCTTCTTCTTCTTTTTTTTAAGTCAGTCTCAGAATGTTCAAAGGGGACAGATAAACATTTTTGTTAAATTTTTTTTTCTCATCATAGATTTCATAAGTTTTAAGGGATATAATATTTTCCTTCAAGGCACTTAGAAAATACATTGCACATAAAAAGGAGTTGATGAAATGTATGTTACTATAAAATTACAAAAGTAATGCCCATATACTACAATCTGTTATGCCAGCGTGTTCCTGCTACAACACATTCCTTTCCATTTCTGTATTTTGTGTCCAACCACATGTGCAGGTCTCTACAGTACATTTAATTTGTTGGTACTGAACTCTATACACGTGGAGTCATAGCGCACGATGGATGTATTCTGTCCTGCATCTTTTGCTCCGCTTCCTTTTCATTGCTATGTGTATCATTTATTTTCATTGCTCTAGAGAATTTCGGCATATGAATATACTGCAATTAATTTCTCCACTCCACATATGACACACAGCCACATAAAACAATAGCCCGGTATACTTTATCGAGCATTTGTTCTGATTAACACTTATGGTTGCTGCTGCTAGGAGCAATACTGCTGTGCATGTTCTTATGTCTGTCTCCCAGCAAAGAGGAACGGTTTTCTTCTAGGAGTAGAATTACAGGCATATGCATATATTCAACTTGGAATCCAAATATTTTCCAAAGCGTATGTACAAATTTACACGTACACTGGCAGTGGCTAAGCGTTCCTCTTGTCCCATTCTTGCTAAAATTTGCCCTTGACTTTCACATTTTTCATGAAATTGTATCACATTCTGGTTTTAAATTCCATTTCCTGATTACTAATGAGGATGCAAGTTCAAACATATCTGTGGGCCAATTGTCTTTCCTCTTTTCTTAGTGCTTATTTCTATTGTGATATTCACTTTTTGTCTTTTTCTTGTTTGCTAATAAGAACCGCTTTGTATCCCGAATGCTAATCCTTGTTTTGTGTGGATACTACAAATGCTTCATGCCAGGTACCAGCTTGTCTTTTTATTCTCGTCATGGTGTATTTTAAGGACCAAAAGTTGTTCATTTGAATGGAGCTGAATCTATCAACATGTTTTCTCTATGGTTGACCTTTTGCATCTTGTTTGTGACTCTCTTCTTACCCAACATCCATTCAGATATTATTCTAATTGTCAACTTAAAGGTTGATAGAGTATTGCTTTATAAAAATGAAAGTACTGGATGTGCCTAGAATTTAAGATTTGTGTAGAGAATGAGGTTATGATATATTTCTTCTTGTATTTGAATAGCCCTTGTCTGGCATCTTTACTGAATGATCAGTCCTTTACTAATGAGTCTGCAACCTCAGCTGAGCCGGAACTCGTGCTGTGCTTGGACCCAACTTCTATGCTGGGTGTATTCACTTACATCACTTACCTGTCGTTACACCTCTTATCTGTCATATTTATGACACATTCTAAGAAGTCTTGATATTGGCAAGGCAAGTAATGCTACATCTTATTTGTAGACTTTTTCTGTGATTTGTCATCCTTTGTAAAGTCATATGGATTCGGGAATTAGCTTTTTATGTTTCATTCAAAAGCCCTATTTTATTTAGACTGGAATTGGATTTAGTCTCTAGGTCATTTTGAGAGACTGCATCCCTGTGATTCTTTGTGTCCTATCCAAACACAAGATATACCTTTTCAAGTAGGAAGGATTTAAAAAGTCTTTCAATGAGGCTTTATAATATTCTATAATATTCTTCAGATTTTTTGTTACATTTTATATTGCTTTTATAGATTCAGAAATATCTTTATTTTTTAGTTATGAGATGTAAGCAAACAAAGAGTTCACCGAACACAAATTCCCGCTTAACCATTTGAACCCTAGGTAGGGAGAAAGGTTTAGACTTCCACACTGGTTGTTTTTGTCTTGGTTATTCTTGCTTATTGTCAAAATAGCAATCCAGTGAAATTCTCACTTTTGAAAGATGCTATTTTGTCTACAAAGGATTGTTCGCTTTTGATGATCGTGCTGTCAATTTTTCTTGCAATAATATCTATGTAAAAATTTCTTCTTTACCACGCTGGGCCTGCACCTTCTCCGCCTCTACTTCCTACTATTTGATAAGAATTACCACGGAGGCAGCGGTTGATAGTCTCTAAGCAAGCTTCATCTGTGAAAGGAGCACATGGTCTTTTTTGGCTTTGTGGCCCCAGAGGTTCCATCCCCTGGTTCACTCCTGACTCTGCAGTCAGAAAGTAGCCCGAGTCGCTATGTAAACAAGTGGGTGTGGCTTGTGTTGCAGTGAAAGCGAGTTTACAAAAACTAGATGCAGGATATATTGGCGCATGGACCATGGTTTGCCGGTGCCAGGGAATATTGAAGGAAAGAATGAAGTGTAAACCTAGTTTGGAGATCTTCTCTGTGTCGCTGTGCAATTTTCTCCTCTAAAGGACAGGTGTAGCTGGGAAGCAGAGCCCGGGTGAGGGATGGAGGAAGGCAGCCAGCCTGCACCTCCTAGTGCCAAACCCGCCTTTGCAATTCCGCCTTTGACGCCTTTGTAAAGCAATCAGTTTAGAAAAACACTTTTTCTGGAATAATGGTTTCAATATTTATTTCGCATGCGCAAGATAGGTTTGAGACGTAAATTTGGGCTCCTTCCAAGGTGGCTCTGGGGACTTCTGTGGTCTATCTGGGAGTGTTTACAAGGCGGAGTTTGCAAATTATTTTGAAACCAGAAATAGCGTGGTAACTGAATGCCTCCTCACTGGAAGGGCAATGGATCTCTCCAAGAGAAAAGACAAGCAGACCAAGAACAGGCTGGCCACTTCAGCAGAACCATAGTAAGTTCTAGCACATGAGTGCTAGAAATGGGTGCAGCAGAGAGAAGCTGGGTTCCCGCCGTGTGCTTCTAATCCAGTGCTATGGGTCTGTGTCCCAGTACTGTGACACCAGCACTAGCATCTAGGTTTGGAAAGAAATGTCAGTAATCTTAAACTCAATTCGTATTTTATGTTGTAACGTATTTTTGAAAATCCCTGTCCCAAGATTCTCTTAGTGCAGCAAGAAGTAAACGATTTCATTGAAGTTTTGGGCTTGGCAACCCGGCAGGGCGTTTTCCCAGCCTGTACCTATTCCCTAATTTCCCCTTTTGGATTCCATGACAGCTAGAGGCAGAAATTGTCCTGCTTCAAAAATATGTGTTCTAAGACTTCTTCAAAGCAACAAGACTTCAAAACAGTGAGAAAAAATGAAAAGAAAAGGAAACAGTGGCTTGTAAAATTTTAGGGTATATAAAAATCGCCAGGTGAGCTTGTGCAGATGCTTGCAGCTGGACTCTAGAAGTTACGATTACGTACATCTCAAGAGTCCCCCAGGATCTTGGGGACTCTTTTATTCATCACTGCAGGTAATGCGCAGGCTCCGGCCCTGTGCGCTTCACTTTGAGAAACCTGGCTATTCAGGGCTGCGTCTCTTGTGATCCTGGGTCGATAGCAAACAGCTCATTGGGCTAGAAATTGCTATTCACCTTTGGGTCGCCTCCACGGTGTTGCCGGGTGCATGAAACGTCTTACGATTTAAACCACGGGCTTGGTTCAGCCAGGCCCCGCTGGCTCCCACACCCAACAGAAAGACCCTGGAAGCCGCAGGGACACACGTGCTTGTGTGGTGGAAGTGATCGTATGCAGCGGCAAAGACCAGAACGAGACTGGGTGAAACCTAATCAGTCAAATCGGCTTCCAGAAATAGAACTCATTCCTAAGAACGGAGCACAAGAATATGCAAGTCATTAAAATCATGACATCAGTCCGGTATTCGAAGAAGAGATTTTTATGTTGCTGCCTTTGTCTTATATATAGCCAGGCCACTTGATCCTATAATTCTTTCCACCAACTGCCAAGGCGACACTTTGAGAATGAACCACATGACATTTCATGAGTTTCATACTTGAAATCGTTAAGCACATGTGATCGTAATAACCGAATTATTAATAAAGAGTGTGGCGACATATACTGTTATTTTGTGGTTGAAGAGCTCTTGTTCTTTCCCCACAAATCTCCCTTCATTCTTTGAATAATTGGTAAATATTTAGAAGAAATGGAGCTCATTAAGTTGTGACCTCAGTTTCCCTTCTTTCCTTCCTTCTTTCCTTCCTTCCTTCCTTCCTTCCTTCCTTCCTTCCTTCCTTCCTTCCCTCCCTCCCTCCTTCCTTCTTCCTTCCCTCCCTCCCTCCCTCCTTCCTTCCTTCCTTCCCTCCCTCCCTCCCTCCTTCCTTCCTTCCTTCCTTCCTTCCTTCCTTCCTTCCTTCCTTCTTCCTTCCTCTCTTCCTCCCTCCCTCCATGCCTTCTTTCCTTTCCACTCACTCTTTTCCTCTTCTTCTTTAGAGACATACACATTTAAAGAATAGCTTTGTTAAATTTTGTAATGGCACAGACCATTAGAGAAGTCTTCTCTCTAATTTTGATTCTATTCTTGATTAATATAATTTTGAGCAATTACTTTAACCTCTTAACAACTAGGTTCTCCATTTGTATCAAGAGCAAGATAGCACTGGCTGTGCTACTCAGGGGGGATAGAAAATTGAAATACCATCAAAAGCTTAGTTTTCTTTTTTTTTTTTTTTACAAAATACGGATGCATACGTACAGACATTCCTATGGTCTACAAGAGATTGCATTAACTTGAAGTAATTTATCTAGAAATGGAATGTTACCAGTTTGTTTAAATCAGCCCTTGTGATGAGGAATATAGCAAGCACCTGAGAAGAAGTCTCTTTTTGCAGCTTTTCATTGGTTTTAATGATACCCAGCCCTCTGATGAATAAACACTCTTAAAAATAAATTGCTGATGCTGGGCCTGGTGGTGCACACCTGTCATCCCAGTACTTGGGAGGCTAAGATAGGAGGATCGCAGGTCCAAAGTCATCCTGGACAACTTAGTGAAACCCTGTTTCAAAATAAAAATAAAATCAAGCTGGGGGATGTAGCTCAGGGGTTCAGTCCTTACTGCCACACATACACAAAAATAAATTGCTGATAAGAGCGCATTCTCTCGGGGCTCTGGCAAACTCTGTAACTCACATCTGGTCTCCCTTACAACTGGGCCTCTGTTCGTCACACTGTCACAATATTGGTCACATATTCGTTTGTTTATTTTTGCTTTGGTTTCTTAGCACTATTTAGAAAATGTTTAATTGCATGTCATAATGAAAAGAACACCATGATTTCATTTTGGCCACACAGACAGGGTTGTAGCTAATTTAGATGCAAACCATGAAGGTATCATCTGTCAGTCCCTCTTTCTTCCCAAGTCCCAGCACTTCTTTCTGATTCAGGAGTCCCACACACATCAGGAGGGACGCCCGGGTCCCTCCTGCAAGTTCTCACGTCCAGCCTAATATGACTTTGAAGTTATTCTGGCAATTTATTGTCAATGAGCTATGGGGAGGAAGATATGTTTTAGATGAAGAACATTTAGCAGTAGATGAGCAACTGCCTATTGTCAGAGGTATCTGGTCAGTATTATGTTGCAATGAAAGTAACCCTGACCTCCAACATGAAGTACAGGGAAGGGTATGCGGCCTGGCAGGGTCCTTGTCCCAGTGAAAGTCGCCTGGCCCCTCTGATCTTCATATTTCCTACCTGTAATGTGGGACAAAACATTTTTTGTGAGGATGATATGAGACAGTGTGCCTTCAAGTGCATTATGATCTGCAAAGTACCATACAACATGGAGATTTAATTCATTCATTTAGAATTCATACCCGTCAAGAATGCTATCGATTAAAGCCAGGCATGGTGGTGCCTGCCTGTAATCTCAGAACTTGGGAGGCTGAGGCAGGAGGATTGCAGGTCTGAGGCCAGCTTCAGCAATTTAGCAAGGCCCCCAGCAACCTAGCAAGACCCTGTTTCAAAATAAAAAGTGAAAAGGGCTGGGGTATAGCTCAGAGGTAGAATGACCTTGGGTTCAATCCCCAGTATCAAAAAAAATGAATACTATGAATTAAAATTTTAGCATAAAATTTACTAGATTTCAACAAGTTTCTGGTTTACAAGTTTATTATTTATTTACTTATTTATTTATTTATTTATTTGCGGTACTGGGGATTGAACCCAGGGGCATTCTACCTCCGAGCCACACCCCCAGCCCTATTTTTTATTCTTTATTTTGAAACAGGGTCTCAGTAAGTTGCGGAGGGCCTCACTAAGTAGCTGAGGCTGGCCGTGGACCCAGATCCTCCTGTCTCAGCCTCCCAAATACTTGGATCACAAGCGTGCGCCACCACGCCCATCTACAAGTTAATTTTCAAAAAGAAGTTTATAAAAATAAGTTTAATCATCATATATTGACATTCTCTCAATGAGAAACTCATCAAATATTTAATAAATTGAGAACTGTTGAAAGCTTAGCTTAAAATACAAAGATGCATAGCAGATGAATATACTCCTTCTATTAAATTATATTTGTAACTCTCGTTTGACTGGGGTGAGGTCAAAGATGAGAAACACCAATGCCTAGGTTATTAAGAAATGATTATTAAGCAAGCGGACAAGAAATAGGAATTTTTCAGGATATTGCATCGGATAACTTCAGAATACAGGAAATGTCAATCTACTTTTGAAAAATTTCCTTCCTTTCCCCAAATATGTGCAATCAAAAACCAAGTGGTACCTAAGCAGGGATTCCCTGGGAATCACTGGGGCCAGGTGGCTAAGGTTGGTGATGGTGAGTTTTATAACCAAGCTCTGGGATTGTGCTACAGTTTGAACATGGTTGGTCCCTCTAAGATTCCTGTCCTGGATGCTCGGTCTCCCATGTAACAGTACTGAGAGCTGGTGGAACCTTTGAAAGGCGGGGCCGGTGGGAGGTAATGAGGTCATGGGGCTCCACCCTTGGAAAGGATGAACGCCCATGCCTTGCGAGTGGCTCGGGTACCTTCAGGGTGAGTTGTTATAGAGACCACTCCACACGCCACTCCCTGCTCTGGAACGTGCTTCTGCCATGTGATGCCCTCTGCCCTCTTACGACACAGCGCGGAGCCCTCCAGACCAGGCTTGGACGTTCCAGCCTCCAAAACTGTGAGCCAAATGAGCCCGTTTTCCTTGCAAAGTACCCAGCCTCTGGCATTTTGTTACAGCAACACCAGATGGACTAAGAGCAGAAAAATAAAAGTGGAAGAAGAAACATGATCCAATCGCGAGGAAAGGAGCCAAAGGCTTGTGTCCCTTGTCGTCCCATGACACCACGAAAAGTGACACTGTATGCCTATGCCAGTTTCAGGCATCACCTGCCTGTTGTGAAATGTGGATTGTGATGAAGGTTGGGGATTTGGCAGAAGGGTGTTAGAAGCAGGATTCATTTGGACTGGGAGCTGCGGGACACAGAGGTTTTCTAGAGCTCCATGCCGCCTGGATGCTTATATGGGTGTTTTTATAAAATGGATTTTTTCCAGAGAAGTATTTCTATATTACTTCTATAGATGTGATGTCTGCTTTGTTTTGATATTTCACCAGACCTCTTTGTATCATCTCATTTAAAACAAGAGGACAGTGTTGGCTACCCAATAAGTCATGTTTCCTGGATGTCTTAGGTAAGGCCAATACCGATTGATTTGAGATGAACTAAAAGAGTAGTCAGGCTTTTATGCTGTATGCTATAATTCTACAGGAAGCATCCAAGTAATTAAATATACTTCCTTTTGTCCCAAATCATTTGAGGTGGATTAAAATGTTTGGTACATTCAAACAAAATTAGACTATGATGAAAATATTTTCAAGAGAAGAAAGTAAAACAAGTGTGGGGGAAAGTAGATAAAATGGGTTAAAAATGGGTATGGGACAGAAACTTCCATCAAATGGTATTCAGTTGCTTTGGTTGAGTGTTCAATGTAGCTGTCATATTTCTAGTATTTATTTATTTATTATTTATTTATTTATTTATTTTTGCGGTACTGGGGATTGAACCCAGGGGCGTTCTACCTCCGTGCTACACCCCTGGCCCTACTTTTTATACTTTATTTTGAAACCAGGTCTCATGAAGTTGCAGAGGGCCTCACTAGGTAGAGAGAGAGAGAGAGAGAGAGGGAGAGAGAGAGCTCAGGCTGGCTGCGAACCCGTATTCTCCAGTCTCCGCCTCCCAAAGTACAGGGATTACAAGCGTGCGCCACCACGCCCGGCTTATATTTCTAGTATTTAATAAGAGAAATTCAGTTACTAAGCATCAATTTTCCATTAAACAAAACAAAAAACTGTTCAGGAGAGATACACGGTTAGACTTTCAATGCAGCAACAATGGAGATGGCTGTTCTGTCTTCATTTTTGTACAGGCTATTTTATAGAGATCTAGTCTTCAAAATAATCTAGTTTTTGGTAAATTGGAAATCATCAAATTTACCACATGAGCCTGTGATCCCAGCTAGGCAGAGTGATGGAGAATCCCAAACCAGAAACCTCTAATCCTGTGCATATTGTAACTCTACACTTTATTATAATCGTTAGTATGATTGAATACTTTTTTGTGTTATTATAAAATGATATAAGGTAAAAATTAATTAACATTAAAAACTAAAGAAAGTTATCATAGTCATCCAATAGAACCTCACAGTGTTTAATTTATTTATTTTTTGGTACTGGGGATTGAACCCAGCGACATTCTACCTCTGGGCTCACCCCCAGCCCAATTTTTTTTTTTAGTAAATAGGGTCTCTCTAAATTCCTGAGGTTGGCCTCAAACCTGCAATCCTCCTGTCTCAGCCTCCCAAGTCCTGGGATTATAGGCGTGCAACACCACGCCCAGCCCTCACATCCTTTTATCATCTCTTCTCATGGGAGATGATGTGGTATTTGTTTTTCTAGCAGGTTCTATATTCGCCTGGACAGTTTATTTCTGCCTTATATTCCATCCATCCCCTTATGACTCCTTACAATCAAGGGCTGCCTGACATCTGTTTCAGATCAGATTTTTCCCTAATTTTTATGTATGCCCTCTTGTTCCATCATCTGCATTAAAATTCAAAAGCAGAATGATGTGTTCCATACTGGTCCCTTCTTCTGTACTGCAGATCTGCAAAACCCGTCTTTACTGCCCTGTTATTGCAGGTCTCTTCTGTAAGCGTTTGTCTTCTTAGCATTTCTTTCTTTCACCTTTGACCTGAAATCAGGCATAGTTTGGGGTCCTCCTTTTGGCAGGTTGATGCTAAAGTGTCTTTCAGTAGAGGAAAAGAGCTAATCAAGTTGGCCATCCAAGAGAGGCCTGCGTAGTCTCACTTCTCAGATTCGCAACACCATCTGATCCTTCTCCCGGTGCCTTTTCTTATTTCAGTGGGGTTTAAAAAATCATTTCCTACACAGTGAAGACATCTGAATACTCCGAAGAAAACGTGTCTGGTTGTATGTTGTGTACATTGTTCTTTTTTAAAAAAAGAGGCTCATTCCAACCGTTCCGCTCTTGTTCATTCTTATAGGATCGGTAAAATTCTTACTTTGAATGGAATCATTCTTTGCCGGCAAGGTAAAGCTTTTGGAAATTTTGTTGGAAACATCTGTGTGACATCTCTTCCATCCTGGAAAGCAGCCTGCTCGCGCGGTGCTGAGGGATTGGTTTAATGAAGAGGGACAGGAGCCTGCTTTAAATTGCCTGAGGGTGCAGCTCTGAGTTCTCCAGTCTCCTCCTGAGAAATCTGGTCTGTGCAGCACATCGTTTAGGAACTAAGATGGGTTTTACTCTTTCAGGGAATGTCCTGCTATTTGGATGAGTGAGTTGTGAGGTAACATAATGCACAAAGCTAGTGATTTCTCTGCTCCATTAGGGCAAATATACCCCTTCAATGTAATTGAATAATAATTAGTACATACCATGTTTGACCAGGGTACATATAACATTCATAGTTACAAAAATTATGAATGATACATTCATAATACATGCTTCTGAGTTTGTAATCTAATAAGAGAGATCTTATTGACCAATTGAAAAAACATATTGATTGCTTTAAGGAGGATCTATAGAAGGACATTCAGTACAGTGCAAGAAAACCATTCAGCCATCTTCATGTCCCATGCTTGGCTGCCTATAGCTCTGTTTCCCAGTTCTGTGGTTTGTAACATGTTTGTGGAGGAGGCTGACCAAATGTTTTGCAGTGTCTTTATTCTCTCCATTTGTTCAAACATTTAAAATTCTGTTGTATTTGTAGAATCAATGATTTATAATTCTTGGACTTGGTCCTAGGGAGAGTGGGTGGATAGAATAAAAATATTTTGTTTTAGTTTTCCACTGCTGTAGTTACCTAGTGACAATTTTCTATTATTCTTGTTCTTGCTGACAATGGGCATAACTTGTAAGGGATATACTAATGACGATGGCTGTCTTGAGTGACTAGAGCTTTAAACCATGGCCTTTGGGTTGTACGATATATTACACTGGGTCTTTATGTTAGTGAGAAACCATGCTAAAAGTTTAAGTTGAGTCATTGTTCTTTCCTGATCCACTTTTAAATTTTACTAAATTATTTTTAAGAAGAGAATATGATTAGAATTCATAGGGAGGGCTAAATGAGCAATGTGTGCATGCATGCTTCTGATATCCTGACACTTATCAAAATGTATAACTACAATGCACCAATAAATGTAAAAAAAATAAATAAAAAAATAAAAAAAAGAATTCATGTCTGATTTTAACATGTGATTGTTTTTCATTTTCTGTGCTAGTGATTGAACCCAGGGCCTTGCACACACTAGGCAAGTGGTCTACCACTAAGCTACATCCCCCAGCGTTTATAACTTAAATATGTTCTCTAAACTTTGCAAATAGTCCTGGTCATCTTGCTAACTGATAGGAAATATCAGGAATGCAGGAAATCATGTCAGGGAGGATAGAATGTTGACAGATTACCAGTATGGAGACCAGTAGGAGTTGGAAACATCAGCCTGAGGATGTCTGTCCTACAGAAATTTGTACCAATAAAGTTTTATTGTCACCCAGACATATCCAGTTGCTTACCTATTCTCTATGGCTGATTTGTACTATGAGGACAGAATTGAGTAGTGAACCAAGACCATGTCATATAAAGCCTAAAATTATTACTGTCTGGTCATTGCAGATTATCACTGTGCACCTCCTCAGTGCAATAATGGCAAAGGTAGAGTTTTTTTTTTCTCTTGTGGTACGTAACTATTTAAATGTCTTGGGCAGAGCTGGATATGGTGGCACATGCCTGTAATCTCAGTACTTGGGAGGCTGAGGCAGGAGGATTGCAGGTTCTTGGCCAGCCTCACCAATTTAGCAATATCTCAACAACTTAGTGAGACCCTGTTTCAAAATAAAAATAGAATAGGGCTAGGGGTGTAACTCACAGGTGGAATGCCCCTGGGTTCAGTTCCTAGTATCAAAAAAAACAAAAATAAAAAACCAAACCAAACCAAACCAAACAAACAAACAAATAAAAAAAAACAACCACAAAAAATGTTTTGGGAAAATTAGGACACGGGAAAATGTCCTAACATACCTTACAAAGTCACCACTTTCACATAAATGAACATATCTCAAACTCATTAGCGCCTGATATGATGGCTTTACCAACTCTTGTTTGATTTAGTATTTTGATACCCTTATCAGGTAATGATATAATGATGTGATTAAGTCATTAATTTTAATGACTTGTCAGGGAAGGGTAGTAAAATCAGTTGAGCACCTTGTATAATTCAGAATTTATGCTAGATTCCTAGATCTGGGTGGTGGTAAATTCCAGAACATGGCGTATTAATGATACAGGGGAAAATGCCACAAATATTCCAAGGGAGACTTCTCATATTCTCTTCCACCCAATTCTCATTTTACCAGTGAGAAAACTAAATTCAGTGCAGTTAAATATCTTGACTGAACTTAGAAACTGGTGTAAATGCCAAAGCAGACATAGATGGTAGGTCTGCAGGGCTCCCAAGCCCACATTTCTCACACAAAACCACATTGCCTCATATGCTACAAGACATATGGGGTCTTCAAAACAGTCTCCTTGAGGTTTGTGGATTTTTCGCTTTTTAAACAACACTATGATCTTTTTCAAAAGTTATCTACTACTTGAAATGCACAATTAACCAAATAAGAAAGCACTGAGCAGGTTTAATATAATCCCACATGTATAAGGGCAAAGTAAAATGCCAATATGATGCTCCATTCAAGAAACTCACCCTTTACAGAAAAAGGTCGAGTGGGACTGAAACCCTCTACATTGTGTCTCCTAAGTATCCTGTTCTTTTAGCAAAAGTGGGAAAATGTCTCCTTCCCTCTTAATTTCTTCTGTCTAGGATGTCTTTTTTTCTTTAAATAAGGCTAATATCACTATATGACAGAGTCAGTGGAGATTGACGTGAACTCAAGATGGTGCATTGTCCAACAAGACAGTCAACAAGGTTTAGAGTTAATAATGCGTCACCGTAGAATGCTGGCCTGCTGCACCCTCAGTGTTGGTTTCTTCCAGTGACACACTCCTGGTACAGTCGCTGTGGCTTTTTAACCCCTTGACACTAACTTAATTTGTAGATAAACAGCAGCTACAGCTGATTACCGCATGCCTGTAACCCCAGTACTTGGGAGGCTGAGACAGGAGGATCATAACTCAGTGAGACTCTGTTTCAAAATAATAAATAAAATAGGGCTAGGGTGTAGCTCAGAGGTAGAATGCCCCTGGGTTCCATCCCCAGTACCATAGGGAGGAAGATATCCCAGAAGAACAGTAGCTATAAGAACTCCGGATTTGTAGAAATATTTGCAAACTTTAGTTATTTTATGACACAAAATAAAAAGGAAGTAAGCCTTTGTAAGAATTACAAACGTTTCAGAGATGACATATCTGTAGATTCTGTCATCGTTTTTCCCCCTACGTCACATGGCTTTAACTTGACTGAGTGATTTATACCCTGAAGCAGTTGTAAGCCATTTTATAAGCATTTGACATAAAAATCCAACTCACATGTATGCATAGGTTAGGTTTCAAGATGAATAAATCTATTAAATTGTAATCCTGATCTATTTTAAATTTCTTTGTTTTGCATATAGATGTCAAATAATTATGGCCACAGGGAATATAATTATGTATTAATTTTCTATTCATGGTAATGTAAAGCACATTAAGTGCAAAGAAATCAGGGAGTAGTCACTTTGTTTACTGCTTTATATAGGTCTAACAATTTCTAACCTATTTATCGGTTCTGCTGCCGCCAAGTAAAATCTTGTGGTTGCGATGGAACAAAAATAAGATAATTGATTGTTTTGGCTCAGTTCTTTAGGTGGTCCTCACTATGAGATTGCATCATGGCAGTATAAACTTTAGAGGATGTGAATAAACAGAGTGGAATGTGTGTGTGTGTGTGTGTGTGTGTGTGTGTGTGTGTGTTGTATTCCATATCTTCTACATGTAAAATTATAACCATATCATAACAGAAAACATATGTGGTGCCTTAGCTGGACTTGAGTTACTGAATATGCATATAGGCCCTTGTCTCTGGTATTTTAAATTACGGCATACGATCCGAAGGGTTGTTTAAAGAATGCATGTCAAACCAATCCGATGATTAACTGGTATCAGAAAATAAGAGATAATTAGAAATTGGGGAGAAAACACTATCATACAAAATTTCGACCTTAATTTCAGAATATGGATTCCAATAATGATTAAGCCCGCATCAAATATATTTTTTTTCTAAATGTACGAAGAAGCATGCTAATCTTGTCTGGATATGATTAGCCTATTAGGACAAGACTAAGAGTGAGGTCATTAAGGAAATGAACATCTTCTAGGTGCATTATTCTACTGGCACGGTGCCACTGTGGAAATGGGTTTATTCATCTGAAACCAAGAAAAATATAATTTAATTCAGATGCGTAAACTAAATTTCTATGTAGTACTACTATCCTGTGTCATCATCATCCCCCGCCAACCCAGCACCAAAAAGCAAAACAATAGGTTTTAGTAAATTTATTTTGCAGAAGCAGTGTTTTCAACTTAAAATTCCATCAACATAGTGAATGAGGGATATACAACATGTTTAGGTGTCAATTTGAATATTTTTTTTTGCAAAGGAATAATTATATTTCAAATTTTATGAAACAAGTTAATGAACTTATGTACATATTTATAAACATTTTTGCCTGGTTTATTTATTAACTTAAAATTTTCTGAGTGCTTATTACGTGTCAGGCTATGCCTTAGGTATTTATTGGTGAGTAACACACCTTCCAAATTAAAATACTTTTTATGTTCAGTTTACTCTGAAAAATAATAATTTTTATTTAGGAATAAAAACATTTTAACATTAAGTCTTACTTTCTCAATTATTTGATCGCTAAGATTTATTTAATTCATAAATATGTTCTTTGAAATATTTTGGAAAAGACATGAATATTTAAATTTGAAGCATGACAGTTTATTTAAAAAAATAGGGAAGACAGTGGTGTTATTCCTGGAAAATAAATACCATAAATTAAGATCATGTATACCTTGCTTTAAAATGAAATTATTCATGAGCTCCTCTAAATAGTTGTAGTTTGTTAGGTCTTTTTTATTTTTTTGGTGGTGCAGGGGATTGAACCCAGGGGTATTCTACCTCTGAGCTACACCCCCAGCTCTATCTTATTTTTATTTTGAAACAGGGTCTCGCTAGGTTGATGAGTCTCACTACTTGCTGAGGCTGTCCTCCAGCCTGCAATCCTCCTGTCTTAGCTTCCCAAGTACTGGCTAGGTCTTTTTAATTTTTCAACTGGATTAATATTTTTAATTTAAAATGCTTTCTAACATTCTTTTTAAACTTATTTTCTCAAATTTTCACAATAAGAAAGGGGAAATTGTTATTTATGGAGGGGTTTATTGTTCCTGATTATATAGGAAAAAATTTTTTTTCTGTTACAAATATTTCCATTATAAAGTATTCATGGGAATGCCAGTTTTGAATACATCAGAATTATCGCTTTGTGTACTTTTTTCTAAAGCAAATGCATTTTTAATTATTTTAAGTGACTTGTATCTGTTTAGTCTCATAGTGAATGGCAGTTGGAAAGTACTCCAGTGGAAGTGGCGCTGTGGGGTCTTTTCCTCAATTCAGATAAAGTCTTCTGAATGGGGAATTAAAACTAACAAGGTGATGGTTGCAGCTTAAACAAAATTTTATTACAAAGTCAGTAGGAAATAAAAAGGTAAGAGAAGAAAAGCAGCGTGCATGCTGGAGAACCCAAAAATGGAACTCTGCCCCTACCTCTGACCCCGGCCCCTTAAATACAGTTTTGACCTTGGTTTGTTGTTATCAACGTTACCAAGGCAACGGGCTAGTAATTTATTTCTTAGGCAGGTGGTGCCTGCTAGTCTCCGGACAGTGCAATTACTAAGTGCAGGGGTTAATGATCTTTTTTTTTTTTTTTTAACCTCTGCTGTATCAGTTGCCCATCAGCTGTGGGTGCTTTGAAGTAACCCATGGAGTTTACTAAGGCTGGGTCACAAAGAATAGGAGGTAAACAGAGGCACTAGCTGTAGCCAGTGCAGCTGTGTGTAATCTCTAAGAGCAAGGCATAAGGCCCTTGCTGTCTTTACAGTTTTAAAATGCGCCAGGCAGAGTCACTGTGATCTAGGGGCTTTTAGTTGCTTTCTCTATATATTTTAGGGCTAAAGGCCTTAACTGCCTCGAAGCATTCCTAAGACTAAAGGCTTTACTATGGGTTAATCATTAGGACAAAGGGCAGAGAGAGGAGGGGGAGCCCTGAAGTAACCGAGCCCAAGTGACTACCTTTTACATTTTATTGGAAATCAATACCGGAGCAATTTTTCAATACCGGCACCGAAAGTAGAGTAAAACATCTAGATGCTGTTCATCTTTCGGTAGATTCCACTGTGAGTAAATATCCCTTTAAGAAACATAGGCACCTTTTACATTAGTATCTTTACATTACAAGGTATACATACACCATACCTGAAGTCTGAAAAAATGTGATTCAGAACTATATCTGGGATATTTTCTAAGTTCTCTCATCTTAAAATTCTTGATAAAATCCTGTTTTTGATTTGCTTGCATTTTCAGGATAAAACAAATATGTGGCAGTATTGGAAGATTGCTCTGATATTAATTTCTAGTAAAATGTAAAAGGCAGTCATTCAGTCAGGGAGAGGCGGTAGCTCTGTCCATTACATTCCAAGAGCTCCCCCTCCCTTCTTCTGCCCCTTTGTTCTAAATGATTAACCCATAGTAAGAATGTAGAGACAATTGAAGCCTCCGGCCTTAGAAGCACCTGAGACTTAAGAGCACCATAGAGGCAGTTAAGGCTTTAGCCCTAAGATCACAGTGACTCTGCCTGGCACATTTTAAAACCGTAAAGAGAACAAGAGCCTTATGCCTTACTCTTAGAGATTATACACAGCTGCATTGGCTACAGCTAGTGCCTCTGTTTCCCTCCTATTCTTCGTGACTCAGCCTCAGTATGAGAAAGGCAAACTCCATGAGTAACATCAAAGTGCCCATAGTTGATAGACAACCAATACAGCCCAATACAATAGGGGTAAAAACAAGGTAGATTATTGACCTCTGCGCTTAGTAAGTGCACTTAGTAGACTAGAAGGTACCGCCTGCCTAAGGAATAAGTTATGCCTAAGAAGTAAGTTACTAGTCCATTGCCTTGGTAATGTTGATAAAACCATACCAATGTGAGAACTGTATTTAAGGGGCTGGGGTCGGAGGGAGGGCAGGGTTCCACTTTTGGGCTCTCCAGCGTGTCTTCCAGGCACACTGCTTTTCCTCTTCTCTTTTTCTATTTCCTACTGACTTCGTAATAAAATCTTGTTAAGCTGCAACCGAGCTGCCTGTTAGTTTTAATTCCCCTCTTCAGAAAATCTGATCTGAATTGAAGGGAAAGAGCCCACAGCGCCGCTCCCACCGTAACAAAATATTCTGCTGAATATCAGCAAACCTAGAAGTTCAAACTTACTCCCCTTCCTTTTCTTCATAAAATATGGTAAATATGAATTAGTCTTTAAATAACAGTTCTATTAAAAATAGTTTGGAAAATTGCTGACATTTTTGTTCTCTGATCTAATTTTCCTTTTAAAGGAGGGCATGTGTACTCAAATTGAATCTGTTTTTATCATTAATGGTCTGTTTAAAACCCTTTAGAGAGATAGATCTTTGAATCTTCCATTTTGGAGATAGAATCTGCAAGTTTTTATTTGTTTAAAACAACTATTTGGAAAATTAAAAGGCTACAAAAGAAAAAGAAAAAAAGAACAACACGGAACTGTATCATAAAAATTGGTGAGGTCTACACAGCAAGTGCATTGAAATAGAGACACTCTTTGTTCGTTTATGTTAATCTATGATCAGGATATATATGTGTGTGTGTGTGTGTGTGTGTGTTTTGCGGTACTGGGATTGAACCCAGGGGCATTCAACCTCTGAGCTACACCCCAGCCCTACTTTTTTATTCTTTATTTTGAAACCGGGTCTCACTAAGTTGCGGAGGGCCTCACTAAGTAGCTGAGGCTGGTCCTGAACTCGGATTCTCCAGTCTCAGCCTCCCAAGTACTAGGATTACAAGTGTGTGCCACCATGCCCGGCTGATGATCAGGATATTAAAGATGAACCAAAGGATTTCCTTCAGGCTTCATGCAGCACTTCATGAGCTACAGCTGCTTCACTGCTGATACTCATTTTTATTTTTATTTATTTATTTTTTTTGCGGTACCGGGGATTGAACGCAGGGGCGTTCTACCTCCGCGCCACGCCCCCGGCCCTATTTTTATACTTTATTTTGAAACTGGGTCTCACGAATTTGCGGAGGGCCTCACTAAGGAGAGAGAGAGAGAGAGAGAGAGAGAGAGAGAGACTGGGAGAGAGAGAGAGAGAGCTGAGGCTGGCCGCGAACCCAGATCCTCCGGTCTCCGCCTCCCAAAGTACTGGGATTACAAGCGTGCGCCACCACACCCGGCCTGATACTCATTTTTAAATAGTTGGATTCTCGGCTTACAGGGTTCATTAACCAAAACACAGCCAGGATTTTTAATTTAAAATCGAATCCTTGTTACCATTCATTCTGTTTTTCTAAAAGGGCTAATAAGCAAATGTAAATGAACAGGTAATGAAAATAATTTAACTACTTAATAGAAATAAAACTATTATCACCCTTATTTGTTAAAGTAGCTTCCTCTGGAAAACTTCTTAGAATAGCTTCCATTCGGAAATGTACTTCCTCATCTAATATAATCCATTTCTACATAATACTTCTTAAGTAAGAAGTATTTTGTGTTTTTTTTTTTTTGTATGTGTGTGTATGGTATTGGGGATTGAGATTGATCCTAGTTGCAGTCTACCTCTGAACTCCCCCCCCCAACCCTTTCTATTTTTTGTTTGTTTGTTTGGTTCAAAACAGGGTTTTGCTAAATAAGTTGCCGAAGGCCATGTTAAATTGCTGAGGCTGGCCTCAAACCTGTGATTAATCCTCCTTGTCTCCACCTCCCAAGCACTGGGTTTAAAGGCATATGCCACGGTGCCCGGCTTTAAATGATATTCTTATGATTCTGTGTTTTTTACTTATCCAACAGATTTTCTTTTCCCCTCACGTTTGTTTTCATTTTATTCCCCCCTTTTGGCATCTCATCAATATTCTGTGAATTTTTGAAGTGATAAGTAGGAACCTTTGACCAATACTTTTGCATAGTTATGCTTGACTTACATATCTTAATTCTGGAGAGGAGATTTCATTCTTAAAAATTCTCAATGTCCTGATCTGAAAGAAATTAAAAGGTGATGCATCATCCCTTGCACACTGAGAGATGTTCTTTTGGGGCTAGCTTTCCCAAATGGGGCAATATCATGCCCTATTTCTTTGAAAAATGCTGGCTCCATTGACTTGACACAGATTACTTTCCTTTTTTTCCCTTTGTACATTCACAGCTGTCCTTGACAAAGAGAAACCTCCTTATCAAAATTGTACACAGAGCATAAAAGATGAGAAATAGGAGACAGTGTTTAAATATATAATACAGCTTGTATAGAAATAAAGATCTAAAACCTTTTTTTTCCTGCCAAGATGGATGCTTTTATAATTTTCCCTATTTTTAAATACTGGATAGGTCATATTCTGTCCAAAACAGATGTTCAAGATTGTCTTTGGCACAGGATTAATTCACACTTATTTTCTAGATAGGTTATTATGTTGACTAAGTGGGACACCGTGTCTCTTTGCCTATTTAATATGTTTACTAGAATTTCTTATTAAAATTTAGAATTTCTTATTAGAATTTAGAATTTTTATTAGAGGAAAACCTTAAAAGAATTCTTACTTGAAGAATTCTTAAATTCTTAAAATTCTAACTGTATTAGAATGCTTTTAGTGTTTGTGACTTAAATAATTCATCACTTGAAATTTTAAATTGTCTACATCTACATATAATTAGCACAAGTGAATCATTACTTCTAGTGAACTACATTTAAATATGTATCAAGTGTAATACATACATATATATGTAAACCTATATCTTAGCTATGGCATTATTCCTAAAATTTGACGTATTTATTCCTTTTTCTTCATGTTTCATTCAATGTAGACAAAATTTTAATGCCTTTACTGATTAATTGAAAATTTAAGGATGAGATATTTAATGTTAGGATTAATATAAAAACAAACAGGAAATGAAAGGTGCTCAGTGACGTGAATTTTAGAAATGTCATTTACCGAACAATCACTTCTAGATCAGTATTCAAAGACCACGTTTAGTAGAGTTCATACTTGATGATCAGAATGTCTTCAGTGCTGATACACATTAAGAAACTAGGATGCACCGGGCATAGTGGCGCACGCTTATAATCCCAGTATTTTGGGAGGCTGAGACCGGAGAATCTGGGTTCGCGGCCAGCCTCAGCTCTCTTTCTCTCTCCCTGTCTCTCTCTACTTAGTGAGGCCCTCCGCAACTTCGTGAGACCCGGTTTCAAAATAAAGTATAAAAAATAGGGCTGAGGGTGTAGTGCGGAGGTAGAACGCCCTTGGGTTCAATCCCCGGTACTGCAAAAAAAAAAAAAAAAAAAAAAAAAGAAACTAGGATGCTAGTTTTAGGATAGAATGCAGATGAGACTGAACCTGATCCATGTTTTGAAAAACCATCTTATGTTTCCTATGATCCATTTGAAATTCATCATGGAATAGTGCAAATAACTCAAGTGAATTCCATTTCATGAATTGTCTCCAGAATTAATGACTATTAAAATAGTTACCAGATGAAGAAGCGAGCCCAGGGAGGCCACGTGGTTGTTTTCCTTTTTTTCCCTGATCGTCAAGTATGAACTCTCCTAAACGTGGTCTTTGGATACTGATCGAGAAGTGATTGTTCGGTAAATGACATTTCTAAAATTCACATCACTGAGCACCTTTCATTTCCTGTTTGTTTTTATATTAATCCTAACATTAGATGAGCAGCATACAATTCCCTTGTTGCTGTCTGGAAGCAAAATGGACATCCGGGTACTCCTACTGTTGTCTTTTTGCCAAACTATACTATAGTATTTTAGCAAGTATAAATTTTTGACCCCCCCCAAATATGCCTTATTCCCTAAGCCTTGGAACCATTGGCTATGTTAGATTATGTAAAGAGGAATTAAGGTTGTAGCTGAAATTAAGGTGGCTAGTCAGTTGAATTTAAATGATCCTGGCTTATTAAGCTGTACCCCGGGTAATGACAGGAGTCCGTCAGTGTGGAAGAGAGAGACAGAGAGTCAGAATCAAGGCTCAGCCGGCCACTGCTGGCTTTGATCAAAGACAAAGAGAGTTATGGGCCAGAGATGCAAGTGACTTCCAGGAGCAGAAAATATCAAGAAAACAGATCCTTCCAGAGCCTCAGAAAGCAGCCCTGTAGTCACCTGATGTTAGCCCCGTGAGGCCTATTTCAGACCTCTGACTTCCAGAGTGTAGCTAAGTTCATGAGGATTTGTTATAGCAGCAATAGGAAACTAACACAAGTTAGAAATGGAGGTAAGACATTTTAAATTATAAGTGGAACCGAGTGATTTCTTTACCTTAGGAATGAAAGATCTTGTTAAAACAAAAGTTAAGAACAAAAAGGCCGTGTAGAGACCCTTTCTTTCCTTTAGGATTCACAAATAATGTACTTGTCTCTCTCAAAAACTCCTTCAGACCAGTGCGCATCATGGCAGATTTCTATCCACAATTGGAAATTAGCAAAAATGTCTGCAGTAATCTCTTTAGCCGCAATGCGGCCTGGTTTGTGAAATAAACATGAACATTTCCACGCTGCTTCTTTCAATTTATGGTTGTGCCTTAGGGACTTTATTCCTTAATTTTCTAAAAAAATGTAATTTGTTAAATGGGAATAATGCTACTTACAGCCTAGATAAGGTTGGCCTTTCTCTTTGAAGATTTCTGTGGTCCAAATATTCATTTACATGTTTATTTTCTGCCACTAGACAGGGCTAGTCTATAAGGAATGCTTGCGGCTTTGATCTTGTTCATTGACAAACTGGTTTTCAAGACCTGCATTGTTTGCTTTTTCTTTGTTTTGTTCACACACTTACATTTGCTTTATTTGGGATTATTTGGGTTCACTGCTATTTTTGTGACAGCTAAAGGCTGGTGGTAGTGGCCTCTCCATTCCACTGTGCTGTGTAATAGCTTCCACCCTTTGTTTCCTGGGTCCTTCTCAGCAGTCATGCTGAAAGCAGTTTTATTAAGACCAGGCAGATTTGATTTCTTGGAAAGATTCCTGGGAACACTGTCACATGAACTTCACCCAAGTCTGCATCTGATAAACAAGGACCTTATTCAAATTCAAGCAAGAAAACAAGTGAATTGGCACAGCTGGAAAATAGGCCAACATCACTCAACGGTATGGCCTCCAGTCACTAGCCCGTCATGGTGGCTGATTAGTCTCCCTCCAGGAGTCGTGCCCAATGGTGTCACTAGACTGAGGATTAACCACGGTAGTTATGCTTTGCAATTGTGAGTTTTCATCTTTAAGGAATGAGGGGATGCACCTTGTAAAATTTTAGTCAAAGGAGACATCTACTTTCCTGGTAAGGACGACAGAAACCTGAAAGAATTGTTGCTCTCAAGTTAACAGATATATTTGCGGCCAATAGGTTAAATCCAAGTAAAAGTGAGTTCATGGACATATGACATTACATTAAAAACAAAACCCAAAAAAACCTGAATTTATTTATGGTTAGAAAATTGTAGTACGCAATATGCCAATACTTTACTTGATATGTTTAACAATTTTAGTTAATGCCAGTGTTCTGTGATAGAATACTTAGGCTGATTTCTATCCCTGGCTCCTGGAATTTCCCCAGCAGATAGGAGTTTGTTATTAACAATGGACTCCTGTGACCACAACTGAATTTGTGCTAACGAAGTGATTCATTGTGAGCCCTGTACAGTTTCAGAATTCGGGCTGTCCAAGCTGAAAAGACCAACCATATAACCACAAAGATTTGACTGTGAGTTGTGTGAGATAGGAATAGGCCTACTATGACCTTGGAGGAGGACAGGGAAGCTGGAGTTCGGGTTACACACATGGCCAGTGATTGAATCGATCTTGTCTGTATAATAAAACTCCACCTGAGACGTGGCTCAGCTCCCTGGTTGGTGGCACACACGGATGTTCCAGGAGAGAGGTGTGTCCCTAGGGCCCTAAATCTTCCCATTTAAGTCTTTCCCAGGCCTTCTTCCATGGATCATTTCATTTGGTCCTAATTTGTATGCTTTTTATAGAAAACTGGAATTATAAGGGTATTGTTTTGTTCTGGGTTCTATGAGTCATTGTAGCAAATTATTGAACCAAAGGGGACAGTTGGAACTCGCAGATATGTAAGCTGTTGGTATTAAGTGTAGGTAGAGTCTGAGGACCCTGTAACTTGCAACTGCGGTCTGGCATGACAGGAGACATGTGTAGGACTTAGCCTGTGAATGCTGACTTAACTCCAGGTGGTTGGTGTCATAATTGCACTGTAGACAGAACTTTTAGACATAGAAATTGATATCTATATTTATATATCTATATCTATATCTATCTATAGCTATATCTTTATCTCTCTATTACCTATCGATCTATCTAATCTTAGGGCTAATTTTAATGTTTTAATTTGGAATTTGATTATTTTTAACCTGTTCCATGTTACACTAAAATAACATAATTTAAAAATAATTTTCAGGTTAATAAATACTAAATAGTTCTTCAGTGATAAGACATAAGGAATTATCATCATTTTTTCTTTGATGAAACCAAAATTGTTTGTTCTTTGATTATCATCCAAATGCCTGCTTGAATTCACTACAAAATTTGGTAAGAACGCTGGGATGGTTGGTTGATAATCTTTTCAGGACGTGGATATGATGTGCCAAGTTCGTGATCCCACGAAAGACCACCAGGAGCCGATTCCGATGCAAAACACACGAGAGTCCTTTATTCAAGCTCGAGCTTGGGCTCCTGACATGCACCAACGCAGTGGTCACAGAGAGAAGCCCCTTGCTCTCCGAGAACAAAGCTTTTATCCCCCAAGGAGGCAGCCCACCCCACCTTTACATTGATCGGTTAGTTTAAAACATCAGCTTGTTGGCGTTCCCTGGTTGGTTTAATTTTCGCGCCTTAGGTAGGGGTCATCATTAGGGAAGCATTGACCCTATATGGCGACATTTAAGCTGATTGGTCGGGCCCGCAGTACCCTTCTCAGGAATGTCCAGGATGGGTGGGGGGCCTGCTGACTCTGGTCAGAGTGGCCTCGCCTGATTATCTGTGAATTCCAGACCCGGGTGTGCTTGACACTGATTGGCTGTTTCTAGGGGTTGCTAGGGGCAGGATCAGATTTAGCACACTTAATGGTTTCTACAGGGTATGGGGCAACAGGCTGTAGAAATTTAACTTCTAGAAAAACAGATACTTAGGCCTATTTTACTTAAAGCCTTAACTAAAGCCTGTCATGGCGTCGCTTTGGTCCTTTAGATACACATAGTGTTATTAGGGTAAGGTCAGCCACCTACCTGGTCATATCCTAGGTCATAGGCCTAGCTTAGACTCGGGCACTATTATTATTATTTTTTTTTTTGTGGTACCGGGGCTTGAACGCAGGGGCGTTCTACCTCCGCGCTACACCCCCGGCCGTATTTTTTATACTTTATTTTGAAACCGGGTCTCACGAGGTTGTGGAGGGCCTCACTAAGTAAAGAGAGAGAGAGAGAGAGAGAGAGAGAGAGAGAGGGCTGAGGCTGGCCGCGAACCCGGATCCTCCGGTCTCCGCCTCCCAAAGTACTGGGATTACAAGCGTGCGACACCACGCCTGGCTGACTCGGGCACTATTATGATGGCAAAATTGTCCTTTGATTATCACACAAATGCTCCCTAATTTTCATTATAATTGATAGAATTAAGAGCTAACCACAGCCGGGCGTAGTGGTGGCGCACATTTGTAATCCCAGTACTTTGGGAGGCGGAGACCGGAGGATCTGGGTTCGCGGCCAGCCTCAGCTCTCTCTCTCTCTCTCTCTCTCTCTCTCTCTCCCTGTCTCTCTCTCTCTC
>PVJS01025520.1:0-27785 GCA_004027185.1 Glis glis
CCTCACTAAGTAGAGAGAGAGAGAGAGAGAGAGAGAGAGACAGGGAGAGAGCGAGAGAGCTGAGGCTGGCCGCAAACCCGGATCCTCTGGTCTCCACCTCCCAAAGTACTGGGATTACAAGCGTGCGCCACCACGCCCGGCTGCATCTTTTCTTTTTTAAACTAATGAAAAAGCAACTGGAAGGGCTTTAGAAATAGTCCATTACACTTTTCAACTGGGGGTTAATATCAAAGAGCTAAAGTCAACAGGTATGTGATGTGCTTTCTGAAAAAAAGGCAAACAGTGAGATGTGACAAAGAAAAGATGGCTCATCTTACCATTCTCTGGATAGACAAGATACACAGGAAGGGTGGCCCGAAGCAGGATGCAAAGTTTGGTGTTGAATATTCTAAGATGCAGATTCTTAGAGTACATATAAGTAAAGATATGCAATATATAGTTCATGTCAAGGACTAGCTATATTTTATATTTTATAAGTATAAATTATATAGCTATATTTTATAAAATTATAAAAATATTTTTGTGTAAGATAGAGATTTGGGGATCATTAGAACATTAAAGAGAGTTGAAAAACTGGAAGTTTACAAAAGCAATAAATAAGAGTATATCCTGTATGAAGAAAACAAGAAATAGCAGGTGAGGATAAAAATGGAACTGATGTTGGGGACGGAGTGCAGTGACAGAGCCCTTGTCTAGCATGTCAAAGCCCTGCATTCCATTCCCAGCATCATGCACACACACAAAAAAAAAAGTAGGGAAGAAAAAAATGGTTCTCTAGGGATACCTTACTTGTATTACAAATGAAAAGAAAGGAAACAAGAGACAGTCAAGGGACAAAGCAGTAGAAGAATGAGAAGAAGCCAAAGGAAGACATTCCTCAAGATCAGCGTACTCAAGAACATCATAGGCTGTAGCAAAGTAAGATGAGATGGGGGCTCAAAAGCTTCTTGTAGTCCATAGGCATTTTTACCACAGGCATGAGAAATAGTAACAACAAAAGCCAGATATCTATAGGCTGAGGACTGGCAGGTAATGATACAATTATTTCTGAAAACTTAGGGGAGTGAAAGGTTCTTAGTTTGGGTAATATCTAGAGGTGGGCAGAGGGTTAATGATGTTTTTTTTTCATTTAATTTTTTCAAGCTAAGAGAGAGAGAGAGGGAGAGACAGATGAGGGAGGGGGGAGAGAGGGGGGAGGAGGGAGAGAGAGAGAGAGAGAGAGAGAGAAGTTATTCACTTCCAATTAGCATTCACTATGGTTTTTTCATACTTCCACTAACACTAACATTATCCCAGCCAGGGTTCCTCTGAGCTCTCCAAATACCCTGGGTAAAGATTGGCTTTCTTCTCTATTAAATGGTGAGTATTTTGAGAATATTATTCCTAGCATCATACCTGGACATTGGCTCAAATAACTGATAAACTGATGATAGTATGCACTAAAGGAAAGAGGAGTCAAAAACTAGATTCAGGAAATAAAGGCTTCTGCATTTGTTATTTTTGTAAGAAACTATTACAAGCATAATATTCAATGATAAGAACAAATTATACATAAATATCATGCATAAAAACCTTTTTATAGTGGTATACTACTGCTTTCTTTTTCAAATTTCTTTATTAGTACATTGCAATTATACATCATAGTGAGGCTCAATGTGATAAAAACATACACACACACAGTTCCTGGTATATTTAAAATGAATACCAAAACTGACTGTACTTTAGAGATCTATATGCTTGGGGAATTTTTTGTTTATTTTCTCACTACAACAAAAGGCTTCTCCTACTTGGGAGTAGGAAAATGGGTTCCTTTCAAAGTCTTTCTTAGGCCTATGGCTAAGATCTACTGATGTGCCCTAGTTTAACTGCTCCGTGGATCTACCCAGACACTGACTGCACATGTATTGAAGTTCTATCAGCTTTCGACAGCATCTTCTTGGATGACAGCTTTCCTCCACTGACCAGTTCCCTGGGTCAAGATCCATCACCTGCTACAGTAAAGGATTTCAGTAACAAAAGCTAGCAGCAATCTTGCTACAGCAGCCACACACAGTGTACTGAGAACAGATTTTGTAGCATTCCTCTTGGGTTTCTGGAGCTCTGTAATTTTCCCTCACAACTCACCTAAAATGATTTGATGAGATACTCACTGTCCCTCCCTGCCTGCATCATCTAGGTATGTATTAAATTCTTAAACGAGAGTGCCAACAGGACAGGAAAAATAAATGTGGTGACTCCAATTCCCCTCTCATCTGGCAGGAGCTGCATCAATAAAACCACTCAAGACATTCAGAAATATGTGGAGTTTTCCATGGGAGACTGCAGATCGATGAGCACACAGAACATGTCCTTGTCACCCCCGCTGCGGTGCCTCTCTCGCAGCCTGATGACACATCAATAAAGCTGTCTGAGTCTCTGGCTACTGCTACAGACTGTAAATGTCTCCTGATATTAGTCCTGCTGAACAGAATTCCCTGCACACTTTCCTAACACCACCTCAGCCCCCACCTCCATAGAGGTGACTAGTTCCTAAGTAGGGCACACTTAAATGGAGACTGAAACATCAAAAAAAAAAATTACATTTTGAAAAGGCATAGCATGACCATACTCTGTAATTTGCAAAATTTCCAAATTTATTATATCTCTAAAGGGAAAGCAAAATTTAAAAAGTAAATACATTCAAATATTAATGGGCAAAATCATGACTTAAAAAGAAAACATGTAGCTGGGCATGGTGTTTCAGGCTTATAATCCCAGGACTAGGATTCTGAGACAGGAGGATTGCAGGTTCAAGGCAAGTTTTGGCAACTAAGAGAAATGTAGTGAGACCTGTTTCAAAATAAAACATAAATAGGGCTGGGGGTATAGTTCAGAGATAGACTGCCCTTGGGTTTAATCCCTGGTACCTCAAAAACAAACAAAAAGCATGCAACATTATGAAAACTAAAAACAAAGCACGCAAATTAAGTAATTAATGGATTGCTTCTGATTCATTTTTTTTAAATAACTAAACAGCCTATCATATTTACTCTATTTGTTACTCTATACTCTAATCAACATTATGACTTTCTTTTTAATCAAACATTTACTAGAATTATGCCACATGCAGGACACTCAGAGAAAGAGACAAGACACATGGGAATGAGAATGCATCATATCAAGTATTAATTCAGGTCTGCCAAAGTGCTTTGGAGATGCAAGATAAGAAACACTCCAGTTTCCATAGCAGATCATGGAAGGAGCTGAGAAGAGGTAACTTTGGAACAGTTGTTTGAATGATAAATAAGGGTTTTCAATGAATGATGGGAGAAGGGTAACAAAGAGGACACTATATGTAGAAGCATTGAGCGTGAAAGTGTGTAACCTTCATGACAATGCAGGCAGCAAGGGCTGACAGGAGAGTGAAAGTGAGAAAGGATGACACAGGAGATAGAAAAGGTAAGGTTGTGAAGACCTTGGATGCTAAAAAGAAAATGTCCTCCATGTTTTAGAGCCATAGTTTCCATGCCTGGCTTACCATCAGAATCGCCTGGGAGAGGATTTTAA
Source organism: Glis glis (assembly GCA_004027185.1). NCBI lineage: Eukaryota > Metazoa > Chordata > Mammalia > Rodentia > Gliridae > Glis > Glis glis. The sequence goes on from PVJS01025520.1 coordinate 3,547, forward strand.
AAGTACAGACTATTTGGTACATTCCCAAAGATTCTAATTAGTAGGTGGGGAATGCATTCCAGCAATGTATATTTCTAAGTTGTCCCAGACATGATTGTGGTGGTCACCAAATTTGACCAACCTAGATGATAGTCCAAGGAAGAGACTGATGGACAGAGAAGAAGGGGACAAACAGATACACTGTAAGTTTACTAATATTCAATTCTGTCGGTAGATAAATGATCAAAATACCTATTAGAGTAGAGGTCGCAAATACAAAGCCTATAGAATGGTTTTACCAGATGTGCACAGAAATAGTCTTTCTCTGTGTGTGTGCTGTTTGTTTATTAATTAGTTACTCATACTTTACAATGTGAACATTTTACATAACAAACTTGGTTTTCTGCTTCTCTTGCAAACTTAGGAGATTTCACAATACTGGGCCCAGTTTGGGACATGGCAAACATTGGGCTGGAGCCTCCATAGACTAAACATTCATTCTATAGGCTGCACAACTTCTCAACTTCTACACTGCCCGTTTTCTCTTACTTCAACTTGATTCATTCATTTATCTCCCTGCCAGGCCACTGTAGACATTCAACTTTGTAATCATGAGTAGAGGACATAATATTTGAAATGAAAAGTACTAATCTTGCCTGTAGTTTAGTAAGTTTACATTTTTTCAGAAAGAGGTGAAGTAAAACTGTATCAAATCCCACCAGGTTGCCTGAAGATGTTTATTAATTAATTGTGAAATAAAAAGTCGTATATTGGGAAAATAGGAGACAATTAAGATTTACTGAGCACTTAGTCTAAGTACAAAGCACTATGCTGGGAGATTGAAATGTATGCTCTTACTTAATCAGCTTAATAATCCTAAAAGTATTAGAAGATAAACTCTTAGAGGGGCAGGGATCATTTTTTGCTGAATTTACATCAGTTGGAATAATGCCTGGTACAAAGGAGGTGCCCAGTGAATATTACTGATTAAATAGAAGGTAAATCACATCCACTAAAATTGACATTCAGAGGTGCTGACCAAAGTCACAGAAGCCATAAACATTTTGATTAGAATTCAGGGCAATCTCTTGGTCTTCTAAACCTCGGAGTCTCTGTTGCACAATAACGACTTCTCCTTTTCAGTGAACTCAATCCTCAGCCATTCGTGTCATTTCTTGACTACGAGCAGGAAGGGAATCCTTTGCCATATGTCAATTCTATTTCTAGCCACAATCCTTTTGCGAATTACCATGTTCTCGCCCCCTCCACCCACTTAAACAAACATCTTATCTTCTTAAGATGTGCAAATAAGTGTGGTGATGACAAGTGAAGTTAATAGAGGAAGATAATACAGTTTCAGACTATCAGGAGCTTTATAAGACCACATTTGAAAGTCGCCCAACAACACATACCTTTCCTGGCCTGCCTTAAATCTGGTGTAATGTTTCATCTGACAAGCTAAGGGAACTCTATATAATTAAAAAATGTGCTCACAATGCAAATATCTGCTGAATTTTAATGTAGCCCTTAGGTGACCCAAGATATTAATCAAATGAAATTCGATTTCGGGAAAAGACTTTGTTTATTGATGAGATGATTTAGCATGGCTTAGCTTGGCCACTTTCCACCTCTAACATGTACGAGGCAATGCCCTATTTGAATCTCACTCTGACCTTTCCCAGCATCACATCTTTCTGCTGATCGATAGCCACAGCTTGCTTCTGATGGTCTATGGCATTTTTGAACATGTAGGATTCCTAAAAAGAATATAGATATTTATGATCCTGAGATAAAATTGTCTTTTATTTAACACATGCTTACATTAAGCAGGTGAGTAAGAGACCTGCCTAGATTTGCTAAAAAAATTCTACTCTTTTCATTTTATTTTCTCTAAACTCAGGCAGCAATTTTACAGATTTTTCGAAAGGCAATAGAGACTTATCTTAATTCTTCTTCGAACTACTTTCCTTTGTGTATTTTAGAGTGAAATACCACAGACGAATACATTTACTGTTCTCATCTAATAAACAACTTCAATTCAAGCAACAGATATCTGAATAGAAAGAAACCTATAAAGTAAGAAGAAATGTGCATATAAGTAGTACACAGACACGGTTGAGACTGATTTGGTTGGCCCTCCCTTGCTGTGCATATCTATTCTCATAAACACAGGCCACTGCTTTAACATAAGATTCCCAATGATTTCTGCAAGTACGCTTCTCAGATTGCTCATCACCTACCTTGTTGCTGAATCTCTGTTGAAAAGTGCCTATTAAAATCATAGCAAATCTCAAGGGAAGTCAGGTTCCTAATGTGAGGCTGTGAGCCTGGGCAGTCATCAGACAGCATCATGTGTCCCAAACTTGTGTCTCTGTCTCTGCTGCCAACTCGATCAAGAGCTTCTCATTACATGGTAGGTAGTAAGAATGAGCCATAGATCACTGAATTAAGGCTAGAGTCACAAGTGGTGGCATTTTGTTTTATTCATTCTGGACAGTTTAGTAGTTTTGAATAATAACATGCTTTAATATTTCAATGTGTGGATAGAAGTATTAGTAACTTAAGTTTAAAGTAAACCTTATAAACATTTACCATTACAAAGGAAAGTAAAATGTCAATATTCAATGTTTGTGACTACATAATAGTATGGGGAAATGTTCAGAATATGTGTTTCATGAAAAAATCAGGAGAAAAATGATAGACCTTTTATGATCCCCACCTTTAAAATATGCGTAGGGAAATAAATTCAAAGGAATATATTAAAATACTTATTTGAGATGTTACATTATGGTGTTGGAATTAAAAGTAATTTTTCTCCTCTTTTTTGTAAGTGTATATTATATAAATGTGTTACTTTTGTGATGAAAATTTGAAAATTGACAAATGCAAAACAAAATAATATGCAAAAGATTATTTCGTCAATGAAGCCATCTCATAGTTGACATGAGAAGTTTACCTAAGTAAATAAGAGCTACACCCCCGGCCCTATTTTTTTACTTTATTTTGAAACCGGGTCTCATGTAGTTGCGGAGGGCCTCACTAAGTAGCTGAGGCTGGCCGCGAACCCGGGTCCTCCGGTCTCAGCCTCCCAAGTACTGGGATTCCAAGCGTGCGCCACCACGCCCGGCTGCCAAAGTAAATAAAAGTGACATCACAGCAGTTTAGAGGTAGGTTTTAGTTTCTTAAAGTATTCTTTTAATATAGCCATCATGTGGGAACAGCACTATTTCAAAGGAAGTAACCATAATTTAATGTAATGAAAGCAAAAATATAAGTTTATATATAAAGTAAAGCGAGTTCTTGGTCAAAGGAAGAACAATAAGACGGATATGTAGGCAGATATGGGTATATTTCAAATAACATGTTAAATGCTGATAAGATAGTATTCATACAAAGAAAGAAGAGGAAAAGACATCGAGACTCTGCGTCCCTTGCTCCATTCTCAGACACCCTGGTGAAAACGCACGGAGGCTACAAGAAGGTTATTTGAGATCCATTTCAGATTATGTCGACCAACAGAGCTGAGGGATGGACAAGATAAAAAGACAAGATTTCTTTTCATTCCCAATTCTTCTAATATGCTTCACCAAACAAATAAAAAACAGAAGACAAGACACAAAGGAAAATTGTTTCTACATTTTAAGGTCTGTGAAGGATTTCAGGGGGCTAATGGGCATCATGAAGTCATCTGGCATGCCTTCATAAATACTTCAGAATATTTTTCATTGCACAAAATTTGCAGTGCCCTTGACAATCAAAATATACTTCTTTATTTTTTTGAAGATCAAGAGGTCTGACTAGCTTTGAGGAATACTTTACATCAGAGTATGTTATGTGTATGATTCCTAATTTGAAGGAGCCAAAAGGATCTAAGCCAAGTCCTAAGAAATCTAAGCCAAGTCCTTAGAAAAGGGACAACTCCAAAGATCCAATTCCAAAATTTGGTGGGGAGAGAGAGAGAGAGAGGGAGAGAGGTGTGCTGATGGGTAGAAAATGGGGTCACAAGTCACAGACAAAGAGAAGATCAAATAGGTGGATAGCAAACAGGAAGTTGTCTGGGAAAGACTAGGTTATAAAGAGCCCTGGTACAATCATTGCTCACCCAACAGTCAATAGGTCTGAGACAGCGTGACACATCAGGCTCGCCAAACGATACATAGGGCAGGGGCGCCTCACATTTAGCAATGTCTTCTTTTCAGTGTCCCCTAGGCTTACTCTTAGTCTCAGGGGTTTTGAGCCTACAGAAAAAAAATATTACTAGCACCAGCTTAATGGCCTCTCTATCTGCTGCTGGTTTTCATTATGACCCGTCCATCTCCATCCTGCCTGAACTTTTGCTGTAACAACAATATCTGTCTTTTTTTCAATGGAGATATTCCCTGAACCTTATCAGCGACCTCTCATTTATCCTCTGCTCACTCATACCACCAGGGCAAAGAAACATGTGAAGAGTTAAGACTCCTATCAAATCAATTGAATTCCAGAATAGGTTAAAGCAAGAAAAATGTCATTAATGATCAATATACTAGTCACCTCATGTGAAAAATTACATGTGTACATCTATAGAGGTGCATTTATAGATGCATACATTATCTCTCTATCTATCTATCATCTATATCATTTTTCAGACAGTATTTTTTTTAGGGAATAGACTATTCTATATTCATTCTCATGATACCTTGTCCTCCATAGCATAAAAGTTCACTTATTGCAGGTAAGTACATGAGGGAACAAATGAAAGAATGTGAAATCCCATTGTTCATTAATACAAATTACTTGGTGTATTTATTTTATTAATATATTTTAAAAATTTTATAGGTGCATTGTAATTGTACTTGATAGTGAGATTCATAGTGATGCATTCATATATGCACATAACATTATTTGGCAAATTTAAACACAGTATCAGATGTACACATTTTGAAGCCCTCGAGTTGCAAGTTACCAAAAATCACATGCTGCTTTAACCATACATCCTATCATGGATACTAAAGTATGATTAGAAAGCAGGAAAAATGCTAGGAAAATCAAGTAGGTATTAACAGCTTTTTGGTAAAGCTTTCCTTACTTTCTGCAGAATTCAGTGTTCTAGGGCCAGTCAAATAAGAAACCATTCAAAAGAAGTGCCAGGGATCGTGTTGCAACATCTCTCCCTGTGCTGTGATATTTGGGTTTGTTGATAGTTGCACAGGAGCATCATAAGGATGCATTATCTGGTGTGAGGCAAAAGAGAAGACAATAATGTTTCCTGGTCTACCCAGCTACAGGGTAGAGACTGAATTGTGAGTGAATTTTCCTCTCTCTCTCTCTCCTTTCTCCAGTTCTTTGTAGCAAATCAGTGACATTATTCAATGCCTCAGCCAGAAATTAGGAAAATGAACTGTTTGTAATGTATTTCACAAAGGCACTTTAAGGGTTTTAAAATATTTAGTGATATCTCCTTATTTTTGTCTCCATGGATGGTAGATATAATTGAGTCTGTCATATGTGATCCTAATTTTAAATTTACTTGTTTACTCATCTAAACAGCTGTATTCTTCTGATTGGTTTAGATTTTAAGAAGTAAATGCTGTAACTTTTATTTTATAAGAAGACACAGGCCGGGCATGGTGGCACACGCTTGTAATCCTAGTAGTTGAGAGGCTGAGACAGGAGGATCACAGGTTTGAAGGCAGCCTCAGCAACTTAGTGGGGCTCTCAGTAACTTAGTGAGACCTTGTTTCCAAGTAAGAAATAAAATAGGTCTGGGAGTGTAGCTCAGAGGTAGAAGTCCCCTGGGTTCCATTCCCAGTACCACACACAAAAAAGAAAAGAAGACACAGAAGTCAAAAATATCAGTTACTAAGAGAATGTGAGCTGGATCTCAGGTGTATAGATACTTGAGTCACTGCCTCTGCCACTTCATAATCTGGCCACGTCAGAGAGTTATGAACACATCCTTCCTCTATTCACCTCTATTGTGGCTCCCCAATTAGATAGCATAATTCATCAGCACACTTAATTATCAAACACGTGCTGTATTAAAAGGACACTGAGGACAGAGCCTCTGGTGATCACAAAGCCCTTATTTCTTCTATAATCTTGCAAACCTATCCAGATTCTTGTGCAATGCCGTTCCCCACCTGAATAATGGTAACCAGAAATATTGTCATACGTAATAAGGCAAGAAAAGAAGAAAACCTGGGGGAAGAAGAAGTAAAGAAGGAGAAGTAGGGTGATAGAATAAAAAGGACTGCAGAAAGAAGTTACCAGGATTAAATGGCATTCTGAAAATTCTTAGTATTTTACCATGTTGTTATTGTATCTACCTAGCATGCATAAATTTATATTTTCAGAGTATTTAAAACCCCAAAGAGAATTATATCCATTCATAGATTTCTGCTTAAGTAATTTCTTGATGGTAAAGTAGAGATTATAATTTTCATTTTACTAGGAGGAAGCTAAGGCATGGGATTAAATGATTATCCCGATGACACTGAGCAAACCCACAGCAGAGCAAGAATTGAGAAAATATATTTATTCCTATCTTTTTCATAACTTCATCTCCACTGTTGTCATTCTGAATATATGACTATGATCACATAAGTCATAAACATATAGTAAAAATAAACATGTTTCAAAAATCCTGATGCTGGAAAAAGTCAGATTCAAAGATAAGTAAAAATCTGGAACATACCCAGGTACAGTAGCACACATCTCTAATCCCAGTAACTTGGGAGACTGAGACAGGAGGATCAAAGATTTGAGGCCCATCTCAACAATTTACGGAGGCCCTCAGCAACATGGTGAGATTCTGTTTCAAGATAAAAAATAGAAACCAGGGCAAAGGGTATAGCTTGGAGGTAGAATGTCCCTTGGTTAATTCCCAATATCAAACAAACGAACAATCTAGAACATGTTTATACCAAGTCCGATAGGTAAAAGAAAAATTTAGAAAAAAAAATAACAGCTCAATGGAAAAACAGGGAAAGAATAAATAGGAAATTCAATTCACAAAATAAGAGATGGAAGTAGTTTAAAACCATATGGGTAGATGCTCAACCTCACTAATTATTATGTAAAATGCAAATTAAATAACAAAAAATGCTTTTTTTAACCTATCAGATTGCCAAAGATTATAAAATTTGGCAGGGTGTGAGGAAACAGACATTTTTATATATTGTTTTTGGGAGTACTTGGCAATATGTATCAAACTTTTAAATGCACATATGCTTGAATGCAGTACTCTCACTTCTAGGAATTTCTCCTATGAATAAACACCCATATATATGGAAAGATATATGTACAATGATGACCCCTACAGTCACTTAAATGACTTTAAGTAGGACACAACATGAATCCATATGTTATTAAACAAATAATGCATAATATATTGTCACAGAGAATATGGTTTAGCCATTATCTCCTTTTCATATTAAAAAAAACTTATCCATCAATTGTATAGGCAAATTACTCTGAAATTCAGATATGCAGTCCTGATGTCTTCCTGAACTCTAGATTTATGTCAAACCTAACATGGCTATTGTAGAACACTTGTTTTCCTCCATCTATCCCAAAGCCTACTCATGGTTTTCTCATTCCAGTAGTCAGCAGCACTTTTATTTGGTTACTTAGGTCAAACCTACATCTTATCTCTCTTTCATACTACATTTCTAATCAATCAACAAGTTCTACTGCCTAAACCTCTAAACTAAGCAACCTTTGGTGTCTCTCCAATGACCATGGCCCAGTACCAAGCCACCAGCATCTTCTCTAGACTTTTGCCTCATATTCCTTTCTTCTATTTTGATTTCTCTACAGTCTGTATTCTACTCAGCAGGTAGACTGATGTTTTTTTTTCCTATGTAAATGTTATTCATTTCCTAAAATCCTCTAATGTTGTCCTATCACATTTAGAATAAGGCCCTAACTCTTTACCAATCTCCCTACAAAGACCTGCATGATCCATTCCCTACCTATTCTTCTGCCCTCAACTCCTGCCACTTTTCCATGTAAATGCATGGAAATTTGCTGCAGGATGCACAGCAGTCTGGTAACTAGGGAGAGCTACACTGATTTGTTGAATTTTCAGAATTCGGGGCCCAGCTTGTGGTCCCTGCATCCACACATGGATCCTGTAGACCTAGCTACTCTTCTCAGACTGACACATCAAACATTAAAAAAGTGCCCTGTTCTGATTTCAGGGGATTTCCTATTCTGTGTCATTAACAGAAATACTATTGTCACTCTTTCCTTCCTTTTGCTTATAGGACACTATAGGGTGTTTTTAGCTACATGCCCACACCGATCATTATTTGGGGTATGGAGGTTACCTTGTAACCTACTTGGGTTGTAATTTTTCCCTTTACCAATGGGTTGTTTACCCTACTTCCTTTTTTTGTAGGTTTTTTTTCAGTACTGGGGATTGAATCCAGAGGTGCTCTACCATTGGTTACACCCACAGCACTTTTATTTTTTATTTTGAAACAAAGTCTCACTAAGATGCTGAGGCTGGCTTCAAATTTGCAATCCTCCTATCTCAGCATCCCATGTACTAGAATTATAGGCATGTGGTACCTGGCCTGACCTTTCTTGTAATTTATTTTTGAGGGTTCAAGAGAGTCTGTTAAACTCTTTTACGGTTTCCCTTATCATTACTGAGTTCTTTGAACACTAACTCCAGTAAATTCTGGATAATGTTTGCCTTTTTATAATGCTAATTATGTATTTGTTTCTTCTTCAATTACATTATTTTTTTAAAAGGAGGAAATCTCAACAGAAAGTACAATTGAAACATTCATAAAGACATAAAGAGACCGAGAAATAATATATCAAAATGGCAAGAAATAAAAACAAAAGTATTTTTATTAATCTGAGTCAGTTAGATATTTGGAAAGCTAATGAGTTTATTTGTTTTTATCATATATATGGTTTTCTAATATATGCTCTAAATTATACATACACACACACACACACACACACACACACACACACACACATATATATATTCCAATCTGTGTTGGTTTTTAAAAATAGACTTAATTTCCACTTTGTACATCATTATCTGGCCAAATTAGGGAAGCTGAGGAAAGATCTTTTTGAACATGTAGGACTTTGTATCATAACAGAATGCTGAAAACAACAGTGACAGCTAAAAGAGTAAGAATGGGTTAGAAATACTGTTGTTTTGTCTAAAGAAAACAAAATTAGGAGTAAGAGGTTGTGAGCTCTGCCCTCCTATTAACAGCTGTGTAGCATACTGAGGCCACAGTTCTCATATGCAGAGTGATGGGTTAGGAATATCAGAGAATCTGGGTGTGGCTCAATCTGTGAAAGGCTCAGCCAGACTGTGAGACATGTTTAGCTTGACTATCATAAAGCAGGGTGAATTCTTACATATGTTTTGTATAAAAAATGCTTCCAGTCTATCTTTTTGTGTGTGTGTGTGTGGTACTAGGGATTGGACTCAGGGCCATTCTACCTCAGTGTCACACCCCCAGCCCTATTTTATTTTTTTAATTTGAAACACCATGTCATTAAGTAAGTTGCTGAGGATGGCCCAACCTGTGATCCTCCTGTCTTTGCCTCCCAAGAACTGTGATTAGAGGCATGTGCCACCATGCCCCAGCTTTCAGTTTATCTTTAAAAATAATGTTTGAAATTATAATTACATCCTAGAGCTGAGTGAATGACACCCTTTTAGAGAGGGCAGGTGACCTTCAACTCATCCCTGCTATGGGTTAAATTATGTTCCCCCAAAAAGATATGTGCAAAATCCTAATTCCCAGGACCTCAGAATTTGACCTTATTTGGAAACAGTTTTAACAAAGGTAATCCAGTTAAAGCAAAGTTATTAGGATGGGACCTAATCCACTATGACTATTCCCTGCATAAAATGGTGAAATTTTGTTGCAGAGACACAGATATGAAGAAGGAAGACTATGTGAAGGAACAGAGAATACAACTATGTGACTGAAATGACACATCGGCAAGTCAAGCAATGCCCATGATCTTCAACAAAACCTAGAAGTTAGAAGAGTCAAAGAAGGAACTTTCCCTACAGCTGGCAGAAAAAGCAAGGCCCTATTGACACCTGGATTCTACACTTTCAGCCTGAAGCACTTTGAGACAATAAATTACCATCTATGGCTTCATACTTTGCTACAGCAGCACAAAGCATCTAACACAATCCCAATACCTGTTGCTGTCTCTTAGTTGCCTCTGTTACCTTTCTAGCCCCCATGCAGTCTTTTGAGTAATTTTTCTTCAGAACAGGTCAACTTTATTGGCTTTTCAGTGTCTCCCACTATTTAGAGAAATCATTTTTAAAATACATCATCTTAGCCGGTCGTGGTGGCGCACACTTGTAATTCCAGTACTTGGGATGCGGAGACGAGGATCCGGGTTCACGGCCAGCCTCAGCTACTTAGTGAGGCCCTCCGCAACTTCGTGAGACCCGGTTTCAAAATAAAGTATAAAAAATAGGGCCGGGGGTGTAGCTCAGAGGTAGAATGCTCCTGGGTTCAATCTCTGGTACCGCAAAAAAAAAAAAAAATACATCAACTTAATGGATGGAATTAGAGAACATTATGCTTAGTGAGATTAGTCAGTCACAAAAAGTGAAAAGTCAGATGTTCTCCCTAATATGTGGAAGTTAGGGAGAATAGGGCGTAGGAGGGACTCCAGACAAAGATGGAGAAAACCTCAGATGAGTAAAGAAGTTGACCTAACTGAGAGAGATGGGAGGGGGAAGAGGGAAACACCATAATGCACAGGATGTACATACACAAATATATCAAAGTCAACTACTACGCTGAGCAAGAGAAGGAGGGAAGACGGAGGGAATGGTGGTGGGAATTGGGGGAGGGCTAACTGAACCATGTGTGCATGTATACTTCTACCACCCTGAAACCCACCAAGATGTATGACTACAATGCACCAATCATCTTAAGCAGTTAAAACATACCAGATATTCAAATACTGAACTCAGAATGCTTTTATGGAGGCACAGCCCTTGGATAATTTGTGCAAATTGAATAAGAAAGTGGAGTTGGCTTGGCAACAAAGAATTTAACCAAAAGTGTAACTTGCTGGGAAACAATGTTTTGCTCAAGAAGTTCACCCAAAGAGGCTTAACAATTGTTTTGCAGGTACCATGTCGGCAGATTCTAAAAAAGTGTATACTAAGCATGAGAGAGATCAGAAAGTTGATAAATGGTGGCAAATTCCTCAAGAGGTGACTCCTCTGTGGAGAATGATGGCCACTTACCTCTTTTGTGTTGCAGTCCACACATTGCTATAGCAATAGATGCTACCTGTGCGGAGAGCCAGTAAACATATTGCAAATTCAGTAACAGGCTGACTCTTGGGAATGAAATAGAAAGTTGCCAAGTGAGGCTTGGAAGTGTGTACTCCAAAAGACAGAAAGACTGAAAAATATTAGATTGAAAAGCAAGGTTTGGTATCCTAGAAATAGCACAAAATGGTCAGTTAGAATCATACCATTTATCACCTCTCTGGCTGTTCCTGGCTTGAGTAACATATGTGACCTCTCTGGGTATTAAATATTTACTTGTATAAACTATAAATAGAATGGCTACCCTTTCGATTTGAAAGGTATCCAGTCAAAGAAAATATCTGAAATTGCTCTGTAAATTCTATGACATGTATCATATTTTTATTGATTTTACTGTTGTTATCACCACCATCACAATTATCATCATCACTATTACTACTATTGCATTGGAATTCTTCTAAAGAGGGCATGCCTTTATTCAATGGAATGTTAATTTGTTTAAGTTCATCAAAAACTCCCAGATTAGGCTTTCTTCATGGCTGAATAAAAACTGATCAAATATCTAGTATACATTTTGCTCATGGTCAGCTAAATACAAATGCTAATTGCCATGGTATTATGTAGCTGGCTGAGTTCTTCAGTCCACTGTAGATTACTATGCTGATCCTGCATCTCTACTTTTGATTTTTTGTTGTTTTTATAACTAGCACATTAAAAATGTTTAAGAAAGAAGAAGCAGTGGTTGCCCTTAACCCGCCCTTCAATAATAGGAATCCGGCTATTATAGAAATTTTATGCAACACCAGAACATGCCCAGCATTCCAGAGCAACTGTATATGTGCCACAAAGTCGCTACAATGTCCCCTGTGACATAGTGAGTCCAGCACTGTGGAGCTCAGTTATAGAATCACAAAGCCTGGATTTCAGTCTAGACTCCACCATTTGCAAGCTATATCACCTTGGTGGGTCATTAATCTCTGGGAGCATCAAATTTGCACTTGAGATTGATGCATAATTCACCAGGCTGTTTTGAGATCAAGTAACACAATGCAGGTGAAAATGTTTTGCAAGTACAGAGTCATGCAGTCCCCTTGGGAGAAAAAACTGTAAGGTTGCCCAGGGAATTCAACTGAGATAGCAGGCAAACTATTTGGTAACTAGCAATTGAGCTATTGAACTATCTCTCAATTGAATTTCTGGACTTATTTTTAGTGTGTGTGTGTGTGTGTGTGTGTGTGTGTGTGTGTGTGTGTGTCTGGTACTGAGAAGTGAATCCAGGGACATTCTACCTTGAAGCTACACCCCCAGTCCTTTTTTTTTTTAGAAATGGGGTCTCACTAAATTGCTGAGTCTGGTCTCAAATCTGCAATCCTCCTGTCTCAGTACTGGGATTATAGGTGTGCACCACCACACCCGACTCCTGGACTTATTTTTAACATGTAGTTACTCACCATATCCTCTTTACTACTTTCACTTTATTTCCTATCTTGGCTTTGAAACCGCACATATTTTTAATATCATCTTTATTTTTTTCTCATTTGTGACTTGACTCCTCCCCTGGTCTGCAAATTTTACTGCCTAATTTCTATAAATTCCAGTTAATGGTTTACTGTTCTCCTATTTATAATAGACATCCATCCAATACAACCAATCTGTAAGGTTAGAAATGTGCTCACAGCCTAATAGATAGTTTTTATTATTTATAAAGCCCTGAATTTTACATATATGGTATCTTACTCCATGTGGACTGCAAAAGCAAAAATACCATGCACTGGTGGCTTATAAACAATAATTTATTTACCATAGTTATGGGGGCTAGGAAGTTCAAGATCAAGAAGTTAGCAGATCCAGGGTCTAGTGAGGATTCAATCCAATAGATTGCACCTTCCCACTGCATGCTCACATGCTGGAAAGAACAAGGAAGTTACCTGGGCATGGTGGCACAGGCCTGGAACCTCAGTACTAGGGAGGCTGAGAAACAAGGAGCTCAGGTTTGAGGCTAGCGTCAGAAACTTAGCAAGACCCTGTTTCAAAACAAAAAATAAAAAGGGCTGGGTTATTCCTTGCATGGTACATAAGTACCATGCAAAGTACTTAGAGCTTTTATAAAGCAAAGATACTCCTCACACTATCTTCTTGGGGGTCAAAATTTCAATAAATGAATTTTGAGTCTGGGTCAGAACACAGACATTCAGACCAGAGAATATAGATACTGGGATTTATAAGGTTTAAGTAAATGTCTCAAAATTATAGGACTTGGAAATAGCAGTTCAGAAATTTCAACCCAGGTCTAGCTGACAGAAAAATATTTCATCCTCCACCATGAAAAGGACCTGCCTAACATGTTAAGGATGAAGGGAATCAGGATCTAGATTTTTTTTTACATATTTCAGAGTTTTGTCTGGGTCCAGATCTCTTGGGGCTTGTTCGTGTATACCATAATGTTGGAGGAGACATAGTTTGTTATGTTAGAAGATAAACTTGGAGGCCAATAAATTTTATAAAATGCTTTATAATAAGTCTATCACAGATGTCTTTAATTCTTTCCATGTGTAGGAACTATTCTTGCTCAAAATGTGCTTTCTTATATACTAATCCCTACCACACTCAGTGAAGCCGGGCAAAGAGCTACATGAACAACCATCCTGGCTTGCCTAGAAGAAAGGGTGCTCAATCCTTTCAGTGGGACTTCTATTTGGGGTGGTTGGGGCAACAGGGATTTGAACCCAGGGGCATTCTACTTCTGAGCTACAGCCCCAGCCCGTTTTTTTTTAATTACTTTTTTTAAAATTTTGAAGCAGAGTCTCCTTAGATTGCTGAGGCTGACCTTGAACATGTAAGCCTCCTGTCTCAGCCTCCCAACTACTGGGATTACAGACATGTGCCACCATGTACCTGTCTTCAGTGGAATTTTCAGAGCTAAAATCAAGTAATATCCTAGGGAAACTGCGATGAGTTGGTTACCCTAATAAAGGGAACATGTTGATTTTATAGATGAGAAAATGATGATGCACCATGTAGTCAGCACATGGAAGAATGAAAGTTTCAATATCTGTAGCCATTTTTTAAATTTGATATCCAGTGTACAATCCACTACAGTCTTAGGAGCCACTTATTTTAAGATATTGGGGGAATCTTCAATGGTTGGAAGCTGACTGAATACTCTTAGGTGGTACAACAGACTGGAACGATAATCTAGTTTTTACAGTCAGAACAAATAATCATATTCTAAGTTTGTATTTTTACTGCTGTAATAGCTAACATACAGAATGAACATTTCAGGACTTCACTGGTACCCTTAGAATTTCAAATACTTGATTTCCTTTACTACTATGTAGTATAAAAATAATTTTAGTTGCTGTCAATAAAATGATGTCGTAATAATAGCTTGCTACTGAAAGATAATTTTATACAGTCTGTAGGCATTTATGTCAGTGAGGGCAGGCAGATGTATGTGATGGGGTGCTCTGAGATATTACTGATATTATTTAAGTTTAAGAAAAGTTACCAAAGGTGTCAAAGTGGGGAATAAAATTGTGGGGCAGTTTCTCTTGCAGTCTTAAAACTAATGGAGCAACTGTAAACAGGGAAACTGGCTACAAAAATAGTTAACTAAGAAAGTGATAAATACAACCAGGTGCAGTGGCACAGGCTTGTGTTCCCAGTACTTGGGAGGCTGAGACAGGAGGATCACAAGTTCAGGGCCAGCACACAGTATTTTAGCAAACCCTGTTTCAAAGTAAAAAATAAAATATAGCTCAGACATAGAATACCCATGGGTTCAGTATCTAGTACCATACACACACACAAAAAAAAATGTGATAAATACTGGGAATATCCAAATTTGCATATAGACGCTAGGCAAGGCAGAAAACAGATGGTAAGAAGAAAAACCCCAGCCCGCTTCTTCTCCTGGAATGTCCTTATGGTGATTCCAATCAAATGGAGCTGCATGACTTGTCTTTAATGTCTAATTTAAGAATATTTATCAAGATGGACAATGTAACGATTTGATATCTGTATACATTGTGAAATGATTATCACATTCAAGTTAATTAATATAGACATCACCACCCATCTGTGTGTGTGTGTGTGTGTGTGTGTGTGTGTGTGTGTGTTGAGGATACTCAAAATACACTCTCACCTAATTTCAAATAATCATACCATATTAGTCACCATGCTATATACTCGATATATACCCAAAACTATTCATCTTATAACTGAAAGCTCATACTCTTCGACCAACATCTCCCCCATTTCCCCCACTCCAGGTATATATTCAAAGGAAATTAAATCAGTATCTTAAAGACACATCTCAATTCCATACATACATCGCAGTACTACTCTCAATAACCAAGATATGGAAACCATCTTAGTGCCTATTGATAGATGAATGGATAAAGAAAATGCGACTGTGATTAAAATACACATATTTAGCCGGGCGTGGTGGTGCATGCTTGTAATCTCAGTACTTGGGAGGCGGAGACCGGAGGACCCGGGTTCGCGGCCAGTCTCAGCTACTTAGTGAGGCCCTCCGCAACTTCGTGAGACCCAGTTTCAAAATAAAGTATAAAAAATAGGGCTGGGGGTGTAGCGCGGAGGTAGAATGCCCCTGCGTTCAACCCCCGGTACCGGAAAAAATAAAAGTATCAAGAATGTATAGCTAGGAAGCAAACACAACCTACATCTTCAAAGAAGGAAGAAAATCAGTAAATGAAAAAATCATTTACATCCATGCAAAGATATTTAAAAGAATAATGGTACCTATTTGTCTTAGCATAGGGAAAAAAGAAATAATTAACTCTTATTGGTCATCTCAGGACAGTTTCTTCTAAATAATACAAAGAGATCATGCAAGGCTTTCACATATTTCTGGATCTCAAGTCACTTTAGTCAAGAGTGAAGGTGGCGTTTTCTGTACAACTGTACAGCTGATTCCAAAGTGGCCCTATACTGGGGGTAAAAGCCCTAGTAGTGGAGTGCTTATGAGAGTGAAAAAACATGCACACACATGCATGTCTAAATCAACATGTCTTCTGTATAGCACAACTAATAGGAAAGAAAGGAAAAGAATAAGAAGCAGCAATAACTAACTCAATTACTTTCCCAACAACAAATGAAAAGTAAATATATCTGTGAACAGATGTCTCCCTCCCCATTCGTGATCTTGCTACAAATATGTATTTAGTCCTTTTCATTTCACCATGATGTTCAGGCAGAATTATTCGAGCAGTGTCCCAGTAGTGAAACCTAGGGGAGGCGTGCCCAGCGCAGGCCTGAGGGTGTTGATACCATGGTGTCTATTTGTTCTAATAATGATGAATGGACACAGGGAGGTTTTCAGCCTGGAGAACCAGAGGGTTAAATCCATGACTTTCCTTTACTAGCTCACCCAGCAAGTTCAAGGATTCAAGAATTGACACATGTTGTCCCCTGATCTGTCTTTCTCTCAGAGAAGTCCCCTGCTTCTAAAATCCTCCAGGAACAGTGTCATTACATGACATCTGATTAAACATGCCAATAAAGTATGGCCACGAGTGAAGGAGCTGGAATGGCTTTCAGTGGTGCCAAACCTGTACAACTCAGAGAATTCGTTAGTGTAGATCAGTCAAAAGAAATGAATGAATAAAGTTATTTGTTTTTGCTACAGGGAGAGACAGGATCAGTTGATATCTGAGCCAGAATTCAAAATCAAGAGAGCCTTTCACTGTGCCTTATACTGAGAACATTGTTTCTTATGGTGAACAAGAATAAAAATAAAGAAAAGTTCTTTCACAAGTTCCCATTCCATTATTCATGAATATCTCTATATCTTTGAGGTCAGGCAACGTCCAAAGTAAAGTAGCTGACACGTATTTGGATCAAGATGTGCTGAGAGTCTTTGCTCCCATCTTCCCAGCTTACCAATACCCTGGATTTCTGCTATTTTCACTTCATTGGGTGAGTACCAGAATTTTCATCCAATTTAAGGTTGTGAAGCCTTTATTTTCACTTCTACCTAAGGCAAAGAAAGCCTTTGATTGTATCCAAGGAACAGCTAGGAAATGCTGCTGCTGAGAAACTTTACACTTTCTTTTAACTTACTGTCGATCAAAGAAAGGATAATATTATTGCTGATAACATTGCTCATTTTTTAGTTATTCATTCAAACAATAAGTACTTGTTCAAGTGCTTATTGAGTGTCATTTACCAGGCACTGATATGGATATGGAGGCTAAAGCAGTAAATAAAACAAACTCTTACCCTCATAATCTTTTTTGTTCTCGCATTCTCTTCTGAAGAGACAGAGGGAAAGAACAAGTAAACTAGAATATGTGCTGTAGAGTAAGTACTGTGCGAAAAAAAAACAAGTAAAAGGGAGTAATAATTAACTTTGTGAGAAAGAAGTGGCCGATATTATTAAATGCTTTATACATAGAATTTCAATAACCAAATTATTAAGCAGATAATATATATTTATAATACAAATTCTAAGCTACAGAGAGGATATTTGATCTAAGAGAGTTAAATGAACTTGCATGAGATCATTTAATTATTTATTCACCGAGCTAGAATTAAGCTCTGCATTTTATTATAGCAAAGTTTGAAGTGGGTCTGGACTTTCATATATCTTTAATACGTTTTTTCTTAATAGAAATGGCCTTCAAAATGACATTTCATCCAATGAGTCCAACGTTGTCTCTACTAGGATTTATCAAAGGTTGGCTTCATCCAGGAAAATAGATTGAAAACATTCTAGTTGTTTATTTCTCCTGCTAAGATGGCAAATAGAAAAAGACAATATTTTTCTTTAACAAAAATAAATTAGAAAATATTTCCTTGAAGCAAATAAAATATACCAATGACAAAAATGACTATAATAAGAAAAAAATTACATATGTGCATTTTTTTCTAGAGCACTTGGCTTGTGCAAATATCTTGTCTCTTATTCTCAGTAATACACTTCTAGATCAGATCCAAAATCTTTCCTGGAGACTTTAAATTTCAAAACACCGCTACAGAGGGCAGGCTACCTCTTGGCAACCAATGTGTGTGTGTTTTGGGTGGGAGGGCTTCACATTTACTTACAGAGGTCTCCATGTCCTCTTCAACACACACCATCACATCAACCTTCAACTCGCATTTGACAAGACACTTCATCTCAGCTCCCTGCTTTCTTTCTTAGGTATCTTCACTTTATTTCTTCTTAATTATTCTGAGCAGTAGCAACCCTTGGGAAAAGTTTGTAATTCCTGTCTACTCTTGACAACAAGGACCCCTGACCTCTACATGGGCAATCCTCTGACAGATGCCCCAGGTTTGGAACCTCTTCCTTCACTGCTCTTGTCACCAGAAACTATTTTCAGCAAGCTGTCACAATGAGAAGGAACTGACAAATTAATACCTGATCTCAAAGACCAGCTCTGCATGGCAGCGGGGAGGAACGCCAAGAGTACCTCACTACCCTAATCTTCTCAACAACCTGTCTCAATGAGACCAGCACTTTCATAGTGATATATAATTTGTATACAGTAAAATTTATGCTTTTTAGGTATACACATCTATACATGTCAGAAAACTTATAATATAGGTGAGATGTAGAATATTTACTTTTATCCTCCAAATTGTCTGCTTCCCTTGGTAGTCAGTCCCCAACTCCTCTCCTTAACTGCTGACAACTACTGGACTAATTTTTGCCCCAATCACTTGGCCCTTTCTAAATGTCATATGAATAGAATTATACAGTATAAAATAAGTCAGATCATGCTATTCCTCTTATTAAACCATTCTAACGGTGTTCCATTAAAGAAAACAAAAACTCACAACAGCAGATAGACCCTGCTTTTGTGGGTTGAATTGTGTCTCCCAAAAGTACATGTTGAACCTCTGGTGCCTATGAGTGGGATCTTACTTGGAAATAGGTCGTTTGAAAATGTAACTAAGATGCAAATTAAGATGAGGTCACACCAATAGGATGGGTGTCTTTGTGAGTAAAGGAGAAGAGACAGACAAAAACACACACAGACAATGTCATGTAGACACAGACATGCCGAGAGAAAATGGTAGCAGAGATTGAAGTTATGTATTTGAAGTCCAGGATTGGCCAGATTTTCAGAAACTAGAAGAAGTTAAGAGAGAGAGCATGGCCCTGCCAACACTGTAGTTCACAACATCTTATCTTCCAGAAAAGTGAGAGAACAAGTTTCTGTCTTAAGCCACCCATAAGGTACTTATTTAGGGCAGCCACAGGAAACTAAGACACCCGCCTATCTGACTAACCCTGTCTCACTCACTCTGCTCTTCCTTCACTGCAGGTTCTTCCAGCTATTCACATTCAGGTATTCTTCCTGCTTCAGATATTTCACAGGAGTTGTTTCCTCTTCCAGGAACATTCTTTCTTCTGTTGCCTGGTCTGTCAAGGCTCAGCTGAATTGTCATTTTCTCTGAGAATTCCTTGATCCCCTGAAATAAATTATACTGATTTGCATTGCTATCTGGCCTTTTCCCTCATAGCAGTCATTTCACTTTATTTATTTATTTATTTATTTATTTATTTATTTATTTATTGTTTTTTTTTGCGGTACCGGGGATTGAACCCAGGGGCGTTCTACCTCCGCGCTACACCCCCGGCCCTAGTTTTTTATACTTTATTTTGAAACCGGGTCTCACGAAGTTGCGGAGGGTCTCACTAGGTAGAGAGAGAGAGAGAGAGAGAGACAGGGAGAGAGAGAGAGAGAGAGAGAGAGACAGAGAGCTGAGGCTGGCCATGAACCCGGATCCTCTTGTCTCCGCCTCCCAAAGTACTGGGATTACAAGCGTGCGCCACCATGCCCGGCTGTCATTTCACTTTATAATTAAGTATATGTTGACTTCTTTATTTACCATTTGTCCCTCATAGTTAATTATAAAGGTAAGAACCAGGTACATTTAATTTTGTTCCCCATTATGTGAATGTATTTGTGTGTGTGTTTGTGTGTGTGTATGTGTGTATGTGTGTGTGTGTGTGTGTGTGTGTGTGTGTGAGAGAGAGAGAGAGAGAGAGAGAGAGAGAGAAAGAGAGAAACAGAGAAAGAGAGGGGGGGAGAATGTAATTAAGATTCTTCTACTATTATTCCTGGGAAAAAAATCTCTAAGAAATAAGGACAGGCTGACATTTGAGCTTCTATTACTTCAATTACTACTGCCACCTCTGTTCTCCCTCTAAAGTGATTTCTGTGTCATTCAAATATAAACAAAAACACACAGACTAAAACTCTATCTCAGGCTCCCATTAATATTGCTGAGGCAAAATGAAATATTTCAAAGATTGAACCAAACTCTAAAGTAATAAAATATTTTAATACCTTTTGATAGTGGTTGATAAGAAGCTGATATACAAAATCTAAAATGATCTGTTCTATAACCACCATTTCAGATATTCTATCTCAAAATACACCCCCACAAGAACTTCTTTTTCGACACTATGATAATGCTGTGGTTCAGATAAAGAAATAAAATTTCCATATTGTATCCATTAAGGTCAATCTTTTAAAGTCCTTGCTTTCTGTATAAGAAACAGAATTTGCTTCCAAGTGAGTCAGTGCAGGAATAAGTATTCCCTCACAAGACATTCTCCCTATACTCCTTCTATACACATGAAGATGCCATGTTCCCTCAAGATAATTAATTATGACAGTCACAACAACATCATGAGCATAGACTCGATTAAGACAAAGGTTTGACACATTCAATAATAAGGCTTGTATGCATCAATACTTTTCCACTGAAAAGTTTGAAAGAAAATCAACCTTTTCCTTTTCCACATCTCCATGGTGCTAGTAGAGAGATGAGTACACAGTATATGCTTAGAAAATCCACATTGATTTCAGTCAATATTCCCCTTATGTTATCTTAGTTCTCCACAGGAATGTCTTCCTGAGCACTTGCAATGACCTATTTTATGAGTTTAGGATTTCATAGTAGATACAGAACTGGCAGCAATGTACTTTTCTGAATATATAAAATATACAAATACAAATGTAGCCTGGATATGTAGAAGCAAACTATCAACATGAAGATTTGTTGATATTAGGTTCTGGGAGTCTTAAGTTTATTCTTAAAGAAAGTAGACCAATCTGAAGAAAAGTGCTAGTCTCCTGGCAGTACCTGGGTGATAGGTAAGCCAGGGTACTTGTCCTTTACACAGAACTCTCAGCTGGCTAGAAAATGTGTTCTAAGGGCTGCAAAGAGATCCATCATGCTCTGTAGGCTCTATTTAAAAGCACTTGTCATGTTGTGGATGGGACTTCACTATCTGATTTAGTCCTATATCAGGTCATTAGGCCAGGTGTGCGTACCAAGGGATAAAAAAAAAAAAAACAACCAGATATAACAGTACACATTCTATTTCCCTGAGAGGTCAAAACTGTTTTTGTATATGTGCATAACCTGCCAGTGGTCACACTGGTCTGACTTTGGTCTAAAATGATAGGTTTTCAAAGGTTACTAGAAGCTCACATTACCTTAACAAGACAACTGCAGAGATGTTCTGTTGTGACTTTAAAAACAGAAATGTGATTTTTTCGCCCATCATCAACATAACGACCTAGCTAATGCATTTTAGAAGGTATAAATGCCTCAAAATGCCAGAGTGGAAAAACGATAAACTACAGAAGGCACAGGAAACCATACATACTCTGTGGGTCAGGGGTTTAGTATGGTTAGTACCAGTACACTTTCAGGAAATTACTGTAACGTATACATCTGCATGTAAAAACCCAGAACAGGAAATTGAAGATACCAAAGTAACATATCCTAACTCCACATTCTAACTATAAACAGGCTGAAACACAATTTAATGAATGTAACAAACAGAAGAAAAAGAGCAAAAATAAAGGGAAATGCTATCACATAAAATCACATCCATGGTAAAAGATCTATGTGGGATAAAGAGAAGTATCTCTAAATTGCAAAAGTTGAAAAGCAAAATGAAGATATAACAATGAAATGGCATATGGTGGGAAAATCTCCCTATAGGACATTTTATCTACTTGACAGAATAACATTCTAAGCAAAGGAACTCCAGAATTTCTAGACATAAGGAGCTTAGGAACAGTGATGAGATTGGAGAAGAGAGCCATGGGAATATGTTAAAACCATGTTTGCATAGCAAGCTGACTTACTCAGATTGCATGTTATAAATCAGTAAAATGCCCCAAATTTTCTAAAGATGTTTTAGGCTACACTTAACATAAGATTGAGAGACTATTGATGGTTCATTTAGAAAAATACTGTATTTATTTTAGGGGCTACTTTATAGGGAGAAGGGATTGATGGCTTGAACAGCAGAAACAAACAAAAACTAGAATACAAAAATGTAGGAAGAACTACTTCTATTTTCCAAACAGATGTACTGTTCATGTCAAACTGATGAGCCTCTCATTATATATCCCCTGTTACTCTGTTGAGCACTTGGCTTGAATTGACATAATCAAAATTTTTCCAACTGGGGTTGGATAAGTTCTTTGATATTTCAGTATTTTGTTTGTGACTACTTTCTTCATAATTCACCTTTGGTAAAATATAGTCCAGCTGAGTGTAGTGGTGCACATTTATTATCCCAGTACTTGAGAAGCTGAGACAGGAGGATCCTAGGTTCTAGGACAATGTCAACAACTTAGCGAGACCCTGTTTCAAAATAAAAATAAAAAAGAAGTTGGGGTATATCTTGGATGTAGAATGTCCCTGGGTTCAACCCCGGTACCAAAAACAAGTAGATAATTCTTCCTGAAACCAAATTATGCCCAAATATACTTATTATCTATGTCTGGATATTGTTCTATTGGTTTCCTTAAAGCTCTGTGTTAAGGTATATATAATATTAGTCAGAGGGTAAGCACAAGCATATGAATGAGATGGAAATTTTTTTATATCCAATAAAGGAATAGGTAAACATCTCATAGGAAGGATAAGCTGGACCATCTTTCTAGGACTCACAGAAGCATATTCACTTTTATTTTATTTATTTATTTTTTTTGAGGTACTGGGGATTGAACCCAGGGGTGTTCTACCTCTGTGCTACACCCCCGGCCCTATTTTTTATACTTTATTTTGAAACCAGGTCTCACGAAGTTGCAGAGGGCCTCACTAAGTAGAGAGAGAGAGAGACAGGGAGAGAGAGAGAGGGAGAGCTGAGGCTGGCCACGAACCCGGATCCTCCGGTCTCCGCCTCCCAAAGTACTGGGATTACAAGCATGCGCCACCATGCCTGGCTATATTCACTTTTAAATAACACAAATTTTGCCCCAAAATATTGTTCTTAACCCCTCAAGCTGGGATAATTTTGTGTTTCTTGTCAAAATAATGAAGTAAAATATGCTACTGAAATATTCCAGGGGAAGTTCTAAGCCTTTTCAAAATATTAACTCGCTTATTTCTCACGATGGTCTTCTGAGATCCAGCCCGGTGTTCCTAGACACCATTGGAAAAGATACAGCATGGAGAGATCACATAGCAAGAAGGTGGAAATCTACATATGCCTACGTAGCTAAATGCCAGGCTCTGAACATTGAGCCACTGTACCAGACTGCCCTTTGTCCTAGGATTCATTTGGTGAATGCATTTTCAATTTGTTTATACCCTATTTTGGTGGGTTGAAACAGTCCCCTGTTTAGTCTATAAAAGAAGAAAACTGATTATTCTTTCCCTTTGATAAGTAGAACTGTTATTTGATGGTTGCCAATACAGTGGCTACAACATAGAAGGCACCCAGGTACTGTTTTCTAAAAAATGTATAAATGAAAACATATGTCCCTTCTTTTTTTGTGGTTGGCTAATCTCACTTAACATAATGTTCTCCAGATCTTTCCATTTTCTTGCAAATGCTGTTATTTTGTTCTTCTTTATTGCTGAGTAGAATTCCATTGTGTGTATTTCCCATAATTTTGTAATCCATTCATCTGTTGATGGACATCTAGGTTGGTTCCATAATTTGGCCACTGTGAATTGTGCTGCTATGAACATGGGT
>PVJS01025521.1:0-27795 GCA_004027185.1 Glis glis
GGGGGGGGGTGAAAGTGGAGGTGGTCTCTTAGGAGCTTTGCCCACTGACTGCTGGCTCAGAGGCCATACAGGGTCTCCTCTTCCTCCTTTGCAAGAGGAAGGGGTACAGCAAGACCATTTAACAGATGAGGAAACTGGAGGCCCTGAGTTGGGAGGGATCTGCCCCCCACATCCCACATCCCACATAGCGGGGTCTCCTGGGGCATTTTGGGGGGAACAGATCCTCAGGGGAATACAATGAAAGTGGAGCAAGCCCAAGGGGACCCTGAACCGTGCAGGAATGCAAGTTGCTGCCCACCCCGCCAGAGGACGCTCCTGATGCAAGTGGTCCCCAGTCCCTGGGAGGGTCCCCAGCAAGACCCACCCCCAACTGCCCCCAAAGGGCACCTGCTCAGGAGCACTCTCTGCCAGCCTCCGTTCCTTGCCACACCCTTCATGGGATCCTGGGGCACCTCCAGGTCACCTGCATCCGGGTCCTCAGGCTCCGCTTTTGGGGAATCCAGATAAAGCCAGAAAGTACCATTTCTCTGAGAACAGCAAGCTTTCCTGGGGTTTGTTTTTTGTTTGTTTGTTTGTTTGTTTGTTGTGGTACTGGGGATTGAACCCAGGGGCATTCTATCTCTGAGCTACACCCTCAGCCCTATTTTATTTTTTGCTTTTGAATCAGGGTCTCACTAGGTTGCTGAGTCTCGCTACGTTGCTGACTCTGTCCTCAAACCTGCGATCCTCTTGTATCAGCCTCCTCAGGTATGTGCCACCACACCTGGCTCCTGGGTGTTTTGTTCTGTGGTTCTGGGGAGGGAAGTCCATGAGGTTTGGGGGACAGGCCTGTCACTAGTTAGCGCTGGGCATTAGACTCCCAGAAGGAGTGAAGGGACTGCTGGAGCCACCCACATGCCCCAGGGTCCTTCTCTCTGCTGCCTCCTTCCTTCCTTCTCCAAAGCCCTCCCTCATCCTGACACCAAAAGGCAATTTCCTTTTTCTTTTTCCTCGTCTCATCTCTCGAGTTGTATGGCGGCTCTGACTAGTATTCTCTGTCCAGAGGAGCATGGCCTGTCTCCAGGACTTTGTGAGACATGAAACTCACCTACTTTGTTTAATGGAGGCTCTTTCCTGGCCTCAAGGGTGGGCATGTGACCCAAAGTAGCAAATCACAGTTTTTGTATCTGCCAGACCATGATGATTGATGCAGGGAAGGGCCAATCAGAGTTCAAGTCCACTGTACCCTGTCTCCCACCTCATGGGGAAGGCTTTCTGTGGCCACAGAGGACACAGAGAGAAGCAGAGGGATGGGGGATTGGGGGTGCCTAAAGACTGTTTGCCTCTGTCCATCCCACTTAATGGGGGGTGCATATTCCTGACTGTTTGCAGTTCCACTTGGGGTGGGTTTCACTTAAGTCAAAGCCTTCCTACCCACTTCAGCCTGGTCCAATTTCCATTTCAGCCTCCCGTTGTATACTCTGAGGTCAGTATTTCCCCAGAAGTTTAGCCATATTTCATTGGCTAGATGTCAGTCTAATGACCCCGCCCATCTTGAAAAAAGGTTGAAAATGTAGGGTTTTTTTTAGTTGGTGACAAGCCCTGCTGAATTGTTTGGACCCCTCTTGCTGAGTTCCCTAGCCATCCTTTTTGTTTTTGGTTGGTTACATGAAGGTAAGCTTGCTATATTGGATTTTTAGCTTTTGTTTTTTTTTTTTTTGCGGTACCAGGAATTGAACCCAGGGGCGTTCTACCTCCGAGCTATACCCCCAGCCCTATTTTTTATACTTTATTTTGAAACCAGGCCTCACGAAGTTGCGGAGGACCTCACTAAGTAGCTGAAGCTGGCCGCGAACCCGGATCCTCCGGTCTCCGCCTCCCAAGTACTGGGATTACAAGCGTGTGCCACCATGCCCAGCTAACTTTTCTTTTATTAGTGAATTGTACAAGTTCTTTGTATATGATAGATCCCTAATCCTTTGTTAACTATAGGTACTGCAAGTCTTTTCCCAAACCAAGATTTATCTTTCATTTTGTTTTCAATTTTTGTTTATCAAAGTAATAAAAAATTATTTATTTACTTATTTATTTATTCACTTATTTATTTATTGTTTTTGGTGATCCTGAGGATTGAACCCAGAGGCATTCTACATCCAAGCCACACCCCTGACTCAATTTTATTTCTTATTTGGAAACAGAGTCTTGCTAGGTTGCTGAGAGCCTCGCTAAGTTTCAGAGGCTGGCTTTAAACCTGTGACCCTTCTGTTTCAGACTCCCAAGTACTAGGATTACAGGTGTGCGCCACCACACCTGGCTTAAAAATTTATTTGTGCCAAGCATGGTGGCACACACTTGTAATCCCAGTACTTGGGAGGCTGAGATGGGAGGATCCAGGTTCGCAGCCATACTCAGCTACTTAGTGAGGCCCTCTGCAACTTAGTGAGACCCTGTTTCAAAATAAAGACTAAAAAAAAAATTTGTTAGAAGTTTCAGTTTTTCAGCCGGGCGTGGTGGCACACGCTTGTAATCCCAGTACTTTGGGAGGCGAAGACCGGAGGATCCGGGTTCGCGGCCAGCCTCAGCTCTCTAGTTCTCTCTCTCCCTCTCTCCCTCTCTCTCTCTTTCTCTCTCTCTCTCCTTAGTGAGGCCCTCCGCAACTTCGTGAGACCCGGTTTCAAAATAAACTATAAAAAATAGGGCCGGGGGCGTAGCGCGGAGGTAGAACGCCCCTGCGTTCAATCACCAGTACCGCAAAAAAAAAAAAAAAAAAAGAAGTTTCAGTTTTTCTTTTCTTCAGTGCTGGGGATTGAACCCAGGGTCTTGTTCATGCTAGTCAAGCACTCTCTATCACTGAGTTACATCCCCGGCCCTTAGAACCTTAGAAGTTTCAGACTTTAATCTTACTCATATTTGTCTTTTTTTTGGGTTCATTTTACGTGTGTGTGTGTGTGTGTGTGTGTGTGTGTGTGTGTGTGTGGTGTCTTGTTTAAGAACACCTTTCTAGTCGGCATGGTGGGGCACAGTTGTAATCCCAGTACTTGGGAGGCTAAGACAAAAGGACCAAAGGTTTCAGACCAGCCTCAGCAACTTAGTGAGGCCCTCTGCAACTTAGTGAGACTCTGTTTCAAAATAATAAATAAAATAAGGCTGGGGTTAGCTCAGAGGTAGAATGCCCCTGGGTTCATTCCTTAGTACCCCCCAAAAAAAGGAACTCCTTCCTATGGCTAATTTTGTTGGTGGTCTCCAATATCCATTCTACTCTTCTTCTTTAGTAACAGAAGTCCAGTTTTTAGCTGGGCAGAGTGTCACCAACTAAAAAAAAAAGCTATATTTTCAGCCTCTTTTCCCGGTGGGTGTGGTCAACTAGACTGACATCCAGCCAATGAAATATGGCTAGACTTCTGGAACATTTATCTTCCTCCTCTTCTCATTCTGTCATGGTGTTCCAGTCAGTATTCTTGTGGCTATAATCTAAAAGATTGACCACATAATTTAGAGGAAAGAAGATTTATTTTCTTACAGTTTCGAGTTCAGTCCATGTGAGACAGGGGAACGCGGATCTCAGGGCATGGTGGCAGGAAGAGGAGAAAGGGAGAGCACATGGGATGTGTTTACATCATGGAGGCCGGAAGCAAGAGAGAGCAGGGGGAGGAGGAACCATGTATACTCTCCAAGGCCCCACCTTCAGGGATCACCCCCTCCAGCCACACCCTACCAACCCCAGCCACCACCCAGATAAATCCATTACAATGGATTTATCCACTGCTGGGATTACAACCCTCTTGACTCAACTATATCAACCCTGAATATTAATAAATGAGCTCTTTAGGGGACATTTTATATCTAACGATAACACATAGAGAATGTGAATGTGATGCTTGGAGTTCTAGCAGTCGTTTTGGACTTCAAGTTGGCCTCAGCATGGACACAACATGGTGAGTGTGGCCAGGCAGAAAGTTAGAACGTCTCATTCTTGACATTACTGTGGATCAGTCATAACAATTTTCCTGGTTTTGATTTTTTCCTACTTTCAGATCAATTATATCTGAGACAGAAATAATTTTAAATAAGAAAGTTTATTTAAGACACTGTTTTGGGTTTTTCCAATCAGATACATTTCCCTGTTCTAAATTTTCTTTTGAAAGTTTTACAACTTTACTTTTCACACATAGTTATTTAATTCTGGAGTTGATTTTTGCTTATGTAGGAGGTGGGAATCTATTTTTAATCTTTTTCCATATGGACAGCTAATTGTCCTAGCATCACTTATTGAGAGTCCAAACAAAATATAAGGTATTTTGGAATAAGTTTACTAAAAGTTGCTCATAGGCCTTCATGGATAACATTGTAAAATTAACTTCGAAACATAAAATTTAAAAACACTTAGAGAAATGGAAAGATATACGATGTTCATGGATGGGAAGGTAATTCTCCCCTAAATTAATAAATCAAATGCCAACCAATCAAACCATGTTTTTTCCAAGTTATGTATTCAGAGATAAAGTGAGTACTTGGTTGGCTGAGATCAGAGGACTGCCGATTCAAGGCCAGCGTGTGATAACTTAGTGAGACCCTGTTTCAAAATAAAAAGGCTTAAGGGTGTAGTTCAGAAGTAGAATGACCCTGAGTTCAATCCCCAGTAGTACACAAAAAACAAACAAATACAAAGATAAAAGAAGAAAAAAAGTTAAAAATTAGGGAAAATAAAGGCAAGAAAACAAGATAAAATTGGGAGTAAGGGCTTGTGTAGTTATCAGAGGTAGGCTATAAATTTCTCTTTTTTTTTTTTTTTGCGGTACCGAGTATTGAATCCAGGGGCATTTTACCTCCGAGCTACACCCCTGGCCCTATTTTTTATACTTTATTTTGAAACTGGGTCTCACGAAATAGCCCCACTACCTCACTAAGTAGCTGAGGCTGGCCACGAACCCAGATCCTCCGGTCTCCACCTCCCAAGTACTGGGATTACAAGCGTGTGCCACCACGCCTGGCTTACATATTTCTCTTTGAACTTGCTGGCAACTGACACACAGATGGAAAGAAAATCAGTTTTTAACCAAAAGATAAAAGCAGACCATTGCCTAGGTAAACAGCTGTTCCTAGGAGGGATGGAGGAATTGGGGAAAGATGATGGCTAGGGGGTGTAGAATTTCTCCTCCTCCTCCTTCTCTTCCTCCTCTTCCTTCCCCTCCTCTTACTTCTTCTTCTTTAATAAATTAATTAATTAATTTTGGTACTGGGGATTGAACTCAGAGGGGTTTTACCTCTGAACTAGACCTTCTACCCTAATTTTATTTATTTATTTATTTATTTATTTATTTATTTATTTATTGCGGTACCAGGGATTGAACCCAGGGATGTTCTACCTCCGCGCTACACCCCCGGCCCTATTTTTTATACTTTATTTTGAAACCGGTCTCAGGAAGTTGCGGAAGGCCTAACTAAGTAGAGAGAGAGAGAGAGAGAGAGAGAGAGAGAAACAGGGAAAGAGAGAGAGAGAGAGCTGAGGCCGGCCGCGAACCCGGATCCTCCGGTCTCTGCCTCCCAAAGTACTGGAATTACAAGCGTGCGCCATCACGCCAGGTTTATTTTTTATTTTGAAACAGGGTCTCACTATGTTGTTGAGGCTGGCCTTGAACCTGCAATCCTCCTGTCTCGGGCATGTGCCAGTGCACCTGGTTGGGGTGCAGAATTTCTTTTTGGGGTGATAAAAATATTCTAAAATTATGGTAACAGATGCACAACTCTGTCTTCCTGTCTCAGCCCAAGTACTGAGATTACAGGCATGTGCCACCATGCCTGGTTATGAGACCCTGTTTCAAAATAAAAAATAAAGCCAGGCATGTGGGAGGCTGAGACAGGAGGAACACAGGTTTGAGACCAGTTTCAGCAACTTAGCAAGTCTCTCAACAATCAAAGGAGACCCTGTTTCAAAGTTAGAAAGTAAAAAGGGTTGGGGGTATAATTCAGAGGTAGAATGCCCCGAGGTTCAATCCCAGTATTAAAAATAAATTGGATTGTACTCTTCAAATGGGTGCACTGGAGCCAGGCATGGTGGTGCACACTTGTAATCCCAGCAGTTGGGAGGCTGAGACAGGAGGATCACAGTTCGAGGCCAGCCTCAGCAAGCAGTGAGACTCCCATCAACCTAGCAAGGCCCTGTTTCAAAATAAAAATAAAATAGGGCTGAGGGTATAGCTCAGAGGTAGAATGCCCCTGGAATCAATCCCCAGTATTGCAGTAAAAAAAAAAAAGGCTGGATGTGGTGGCGCATGCTTGTAATCCCAGTACTTGGGAGGCTGAGACTGGAGGATCCGGGTTCGCAGCCAGCCTCAGCTACTTAGTGAGGCCCTCTGCAACTTTGTGAGACCCTGTTTCAAAATAAAAAATAGAAAATAGGGCTGGGGGTATAGCTCAGAAGTAGAATGACCCTGGGTTCAATCCCCAGTACCATAAAAAAAAGGTGCATGGGAAGGTATGTGAATTATATTTTAATAAAGCTGTTAAAAACTAAAAGGGAATGAATGAGATCAGACACTAAGGTCTGTAGGAACTGTAGCTCCCTGGCAGACCCTTTTAGGAAAAGCTGCCTTTAAATCGGGTCTAGGAAACTCCATGGGGTGGGGTGACTTACTGAAATGGTTTGTCACCTAGAAGTCTGGAGCCTGGGTGCACTGCCCAGAGCTGGGGTGGGAACAGCGGGTCTGAGCCCTTTTACTGGCACTAACTAGCTGGTGGACCAACCTCGTCCAGGCCCTGGGAAAGCCAGATCCAGGGCCCGCAAGAGAATGCGCACATTTTCCTTTGTTTGTTTGGCTTTGTTATCAGGGTATCACAAACAGAAAAGCACACACTTCGTAAGTGTATACCATGTTGGAATTTATAAACTGAGCACTTCCATGTAAGCAGCACCTGGATCAGAAATAGAATATGCCTCTGGGCATGGTAGCACATGCCTGTGATCCCAGTACTTGGGAGGCTAAGACAGGAGGATCAAAGGTTTGAGGTCAACCTCAGCAACTTAGTGAGACCCTGTTTCAAAAAAATTTTTAAAATAAAAAAGGCCAGGCATGGTGGTGCATGCTTGTAATCCCAGTACTTGGGAGGCTGAGACAGGAGGATCCAGGTTCGTGGCCAGCCTCAGCTACTTTAGTGAGGCCCTCCGCTACTTAGTGAGACCCTGTTTCAAAATAAAGAATCAAAAATAGGGCTGGGGTTGTATCTTGGAGATAGAATGCCCCTGGGTTCAATCCCCAGTACTGCAAAAAATTTAAAAAATTAAAAAATTAAAAAAAATAAAAAGGCTGGGGGTATAGCTCGGAGGTAGAATGCCCTTGGGCTTAATACCCAGTACTGGAAAAAATTTTTTTCTAATATCGGAAAAAAAAGAAGGAATAGAATATGCCAGATCCCTGGAAATCCTCTCACACTTGAGGGCTCACTGGGAAGGAAGAGCAGAAAGCCTTGCTCAAGTTTCCAGAGAAGATTCTAGTACTTTCTAGTCTCTACCCAGCCCCCAGGAGGAAAACTATCTGATTCCCCATGGCATAGATTACTGTTGCCTGTTTTATTCCTTATATAAATGGAATCCTACCAGTATGTACCATTTTGTGTGACCTTTTTCATTTTAATAGATGTACTAAGCCAGGCGTGGTGGTATATATCTATAATCCCAGTACTTGGGAGGCTGAGACAGGAGGATCACAGGTTTTAGGACAACCTCAGCAACTTAGGCTGCCAGCAACTTAGGGAGACCCTGTTTCCAAATAAAAAAATAAAATAAGGTTGGGGGTGTAGCTCAGAGAATGCCCCTGGGTTTAATCCCCAGTACCACACACACCCACAAAATAGATGTACTATTTTTTTGAAAGAAAATACTATTTTCTGGGGGGGTGGGGGATACTGGGGACTGAATCCAGGGTGCTCTACCACCAGGGTATACCCCAGCTCTTTTTTATTTGTTATTTTGAAAGAAGGTCTCGCTAAGCTGCTAAGAGTCTTGTTAAATTGTTAAGGCTGGCCTTGAACCTGCAATCCTCCTGTCTCAGCCTCTCAAGTACTGGGATTACAGGGGTGCACCACTCCATTAATCCCATTTGATGGGTTAATGCGTTGATGACTAGATGGACTACTGGGAGGTGGGACCTAGTTGGAGGAAGCAGGTCACTGGATGTGACCCAGGGATGTGCCCTGGAAGGGTCTGTCTCTTCTTCGGCCCTTTCTCTTTTTCTCTCTCCTTCCTGGCTGACAGGAGCTGAGCAGCTTCCAGCACGCCCTTCCATCACGACGTTCTGCCTCATTTCAAGTCTGGAGCGATGGCACTGGCTCACCATGGACTGAGCCTCTGAAAGCACGAGCCAAAATAACCCTTTCCTTTGCTGAGCTGTTCCTGTCAGGTATTTTGGTCGCAGCGATGCAAAGCTGACTGACACACCCAGAGAGCAGATGTATGGGGGGACCCCTGCCCTGTGTCCCCTCCAGGGTCAAGCATACGTTGGCATAATCTGCCCTGACCCCAACGGCCATGGGTGTCAGAGGTGCAGGTCCTTAGAGAGAGCCTGCGTGGCATGAACTCCAGCTTCAGTAAGTCACGGGGACATCTGCACAGAGGGCGAGCGACAGCCTAAGGAAAGGGGACCTGGGGGGGTCTCTCTCTGAGTGAGGGTTTTGGGAAAAACAGTTGTGAAATTGCAGGAAGACCCACGGGCAGCCTGAAGGGCACCTGCCGGGACATTCAGCAGAGGAGGCCTCTGGCTCTGGGCTCCTGGACTGAACTGGTGGCAGGACGGGGAGGTGGCAGAGGGAGCAGAGGGTGGCACCCGCCCAGGTTTGCCAATCTTCCTGCCACACGCAAACCATGTGACCGTGGGCAAGTGCGTGTCCATCTGCACACAGGAATGAGGACGATTCTAGAGCAATGGCCACATAGGGTGTGTGACAAGTGGAGGTTTGGAAAGTGAAGAACAAGCCAGGCGTGGTGGCGTACACCTGTAATCCTAGTATTTGGGAGGCTGAGACAGGAGGATCGCAAGTTCAAGGCCAGCCTTAGTGAGGACTTGTTTCTTTTTTTTTTCTTTCCTTTCTTTCTTTCTTTCTTTCTTTCTTTCTTTCTTTCTTTCCTTCCTTCCTTCCTTCTTTTTTCTTCCTTTCTTTTTCCCTTTTCCTTCCTTCCTTCCTTCCTTCCTTCCTTCCTTCCTTCCTTTCTTCCTTTTTTCTTGTACTAGAGATTGAACTCAGGGGCATTCTACCACCGAGCTACACCCCAGCCCAATTTTATTTTTATTTTGAAACAGGGTCTCGCTGGGTTGATGGGAGTCTCACTACTTGCTGAGGCTGTCCTTGAACTTGCGATCCTCCTGTCTCAGCCTCCCAAGTACTGGGATTACAGACGTGTGCCACCATGTCCAGCTATGAGAGACCCTGTTTCAAAATGAAAGAATAAAATAGGGCTGGGGGTGTAGCTCAGAGGTGGAATGCCCCTAGGTTCAATCCCCAGTACCAAAAAAAAAAAAAAAAAAAGGAGGAGGAAGAGGAGGAGAAGAAATGACTGAGAGGAAAAAATGTGATTTTAAGCTGGGAAAGGTAAGCACCAGCCAAGATTTAAAATCGAATTTTCTTCACGGCATGAAAAATAGTTCAGATGAAAGAACTCGGAGAGCAACGCGGACGCGATGAAAACCTGAACCCAAACACGAGAGGGGCGAGAGTGTGACGCGGCCTCGAAGCCAGCAAACGTGGGGCGAGATGAAGAACGGGAAGACGGGCTTGCAAGCTCTCCTTCAGAGATAAAAGCGAAGAGCTTCAAAATAACAACAGAGTGAAGAGACATGATGAATGGGTGTAGGAAGATAGGAGATCAAAGCCTCGAGTCTGGGATTAAAAGATTAAAAATACCAATGCTAAAGATGGCGGCAGCTAATTGGGCGCGGAGGACCAGCTGCGGAGGGCCAGGGCAGGACCGTGGAGCGGAGCTGATCTTAGGAGCCAAGACATATTTATTTCCCATAAAGATAGAAACTTTTTTTTTCTTTTTTGGCACTGGGGATTGAACCCAGGGCACTCAACCTCCGAGCTATACCCCTAGCCCTTTTTATTTGTTGATTTGAAACAGGGTCTTGCTAGTTTGCTGAGAGTCTCACTATGTTGCTGAGGCTGGCCTTCAACCTGTGATCCTCCTATTTCAGCCTCTCAAGAATTAGGATTACAGGCGTGTGCCACCATGCCCAGCAAGATATAAACTTTAAAGAGGACTAAGAGAAAACGTTTGTTTGTTTGTTTGTTGTGGTACTAGGGATTGAACCCAAGGGAATTCTACCTCTGAGTTACACCCCCAGCCCCATTTTGTGTGTGTGTGTGTGGGGTATACTGGGGATTGAATCCAGGGGTGTTCTACCTCTGAGCTATACCCCCAGCCCAATTTTATTTTATTTTTTAAAATTTTGAACCAGAGTCTTGGTAAGTTGCTGGGGTTCTTTGCTAAATTGCTGAGGCTGGTCTCAACCCTGTGATCCTCCTGTCTCAGCCTCCCAAATATTGGGATTATAAGCTTGCACCACCATGCCTGGCTCCATCCCCATTTTATTTTTATTTTGAAACAGGGTCTCACTAAGTTGCTGAGGGCCTCGCTAAATTGCTAAGTCTGCCCTTGAACCTGCGATCCTCCTGTCTCAGCCTCCCAAGTACTGGGATTACAGGTGTGTGCCACCACACCCAGCAGAAAACTTGTTTTATTTTATTTTTATTATTATTTGTGTGTGTGTGTGTGTGTGTGTGTGTGTGTGTGTGTGTGTGTGTGTGGTTGAGATTGGGGATTGAACCCAGGGGCATTCTACCCCCAAGCTACCTTCAGCCCTATTTTTCCCCCCTGTTGTACTGGGGATTAAACCCAGGGGCATTCTACCCCCAAGCTACACCCCCAACTCTATTTTATTTTTATTTTGAAACAGGATCTAGCTAGGTTGATAAGAGTCTCACTACTTGCTGAGGGTGTCCTCGAACCTATGATCCTCCTGTCTCAGCCTCCCAAGTACTGGGATTACAGGCCTGTACCATCACACCCAGCTAGAAAACCTGTTTCAAAGGAAGCAATAGTCATTAACCTAGTGAGACCCTGTTTCAGAAAAAAAAAAAAAAAAGATAGGGCGGGGAATGTAGTTTGGAGGTAGAATGCCCCTGGATTCAATCCCCACTACCACAAACAAACAATAAATGAATAAATAAATGAATAAACAAATAAGGAAGCAATAGCCAAAAGCTCGAAGATTCTAGATCAAGATGGTCTGATAAACTCAGATTACAAAAAATAAAAAATGAGGACAAAAACCGGGTGTGGTGGCGCACGCTTGTAATCCCAGTACTTGGGAGACTGAGACAGGAGGATCAGAGGCTCAAGGCCAGCCTCAGCTACTTAGTGAGGCCCTCTGCAACTTAGTGAGACCCTGTTTCAAAATAAAGAATAAAAAATAGGGCCGGGGGTGTAGCCCGGAGGTAGAATGCCCCTGCGTTCAATCCCTGGTACCGCCAAAAAAAAAAAAAGAAAAAAAATGAGGACAATTAAATGACTTGCACAGGGGTACAGAAAATTCTTTTATTTTGGTTTTTTTTTGTTTTTTTTGTTTTTTTTGCGGTACCGGGGATCGAACCCAGGGGCGTTCTACCTCCGTGCTACACCCCCAGCCCTATTTTTTATACTTTATTTTGAAACCGGGTCTCACGAAGTTGCGGAGGGCCTCACTAAGTAGAGAGAGAGAGAGAGACAGGGAGAGAGAGAGAGAGAGAGAGCTGAGGCTGGCCGCGAACCCGGATCGTCCCGCCTCCACCTCCCACAGTACTGGGATTACAAGCGTGCGACACCACGCCCGGCTCAGAAAATTCTTTTAGAAAGGAATGGAATCCTGGCAGTGTGTGGTGCTCAGGCCAGGTAGCTATAGAGGAAGGCAAGATTGAAGGTGTAGGTAGGTGAGAGAGACAGAGAGAGAGAGAGAGAGAGAGAGAGAGAGAGAGAGAGAGGAGGGAGGGAGAGAGAGAGAGAGAGAGAGAGAGAGAGGGAATCCAGCTGATAACTATTCATTAACCAACTACCACATGCCGGCGTTGGTTAATGGAGGGCGGGAGTTGGAGATACGGGACTAGGAGCTGCTGATCAGAGGACATGCAAT
This sequence comes from Glis glis, assembly GCA_004027185.1. Taxonomy (NCBI): domain Eukaryota; kingdom Metazoa; phylum Chordata; class Mammalia; order Rodentia; family Gliridae; genus Glis; species Glis glis. The sequence goes on from PVJS01025521.1 coordinate 12,138, forward strand.
TAGAGGAAGAAGTCTGAGAGTCTGAGCCGGCCATCGTGCACGTGGCGACTATCGTCAACGCCCATGTGCTGTGTACTTGAGTATTGCCATGAGAGTAGATCTTAAATGCTCTCACCACACGTACACACACACAAATGATTAGCATGCAAAGTAATGCATATGCTAATTAGCTTGATTTAGCCATTCCACAGTGTATGCATATATCCAAACCTCATGTTGCACACCATAAATATATCCAGTGTTTGCCAATTTTATAAAAGTGGGGTTAAGCTGGGCATGGTGGCACACGCTTGTAATCCCAGTATTTGGGAGGCTGAGACAGGAGGATCGCAGGTTTGCAGCCAGCCTCAGTAACTTAGTGATACCCTCAGCAACTTGGTGAGGCCCTGTTTCAAACTAAAAAATAAAATAGGCTGGGCGTGGTGGCGCACGCTTGTAATCCCAGTACTTTGGGAGGCGAAAACCGAAGGATCCGGATTTGCGGCCAGCCTCAGCTCTCTCTCTCTCTCTTTCTCTCTGTCTCCCTGTCTCTCTCTCTCTCTCTCCCTGTCTCTCTCTCTCTACTTAGTGAGGCCCTCCGCAACTTTGTGAGACCCTGTTTCAAAAAAATAAAGTATAAAAAATAGGGCCGGGGGTGTAGCGCGGAGGTAGAATGCCCCTGGGTTCAATCCCTGGTACCACAAAAAAAAAAAAAAGGTCTGGGGGTGTAGCTCAGAGGTAGAATGTCCCTGGGATTAATCCCCGTACTACAAAAAAAGGGAGGCAGAGCCAGGAGTGGTGGTGCACACCTGTCATCTCAGTACTTGGGAGGCTGAGACATGAGACTAGCCTCAGCAACTTAGCAAGACCCTGTTTCAACATAAAAAAAAATTTTTTAAAATAGGATGGGGGAGCCGAGCGTGGTGGCGCACGCTTGTAATCCCAGTACTTTGGGAGGCAGAGACCGGAGGATCCGGGTTCGCGGCCAGCCTCAGCCCTCTCTCTCTCTCTCTCTCTCTCTCTCTCTACCTAGTGAGGCCCTCTGCAACTTCGTGAGACCCGGTTTCAAAATAAAGTATAAAAAAGTAGGGCCAGGGGTGTAGCGCGGAGGTAGAACGCCCCTGGGTTCAATCCCCAGTACCGCAAAAAAAAAAAATAGGCTGGGGGTGTAGCTTGGAGGTAGAACACTCCTGGGTTTAATCTCCAGTACCACAAAAAAAAAGTGGGGTTGGGGTTAGAGCCAAACACAGCGACCCTCCCCAGGGAGATGGGTGTGGGACAGGTCTCTGTCGATCTGTCTCAGACTGTGGCACTGCTGGGAGGGGTAGAGCTACAGAGGGGACAAAACATGTATTTGTGTAGGTGTGTGTGTGCATGTGTGTATGAGTGTTTATATGCATGTATGTATGTGTGTGCAGAGCTGTGTATGAGTACAAGTAATCTGAGTGCATTTGTGAATATGTGTGTGCATATGTGCATACCCATGTGTATGAGTGTGCATATGTGTATTTCAGGGATATGTATGTGTGCGTACATGTTTATAACTAGTATGTGTTTTGTGAACGTGCATGCATGTGTATGCATGTGTGTGCATTTCTGTATAGGGATGTGCATGTGTGTGTATATATGTGTGTATGAGTGTCCCTGTGTGTGCATCTGTATTATATAGGAGTTTATATGTGTATATGCATGTGTTTGTGTGTATATTGTGTGGGTATATGTATGTGTGTAGATGTGTGTGCGTTTGTGTGTGTGTGTGTGTGTGTGAATGTGTGCGGTCATTTGGAAAGGCTCACCTGAGGGCAGGGATGGGGTTTGAGCCAGGATCTGAGGAGTGAGCCCAGGCAGCTGGTGGTTCCTGAAGGAGCTCAGCACAGACACGGGGCATAGGAACAGACAGGGATGACTGCAACCAGGTCCAGGGACGTGGACCTAGCAGGGGGCAGGTGAAGACACTCTGGCTTCTGGGACATCCGCTAAAAGCTGTACATGTGGGGCCGAGGAGGCTGGAGGCTGCCAGCGCCGCCTCTGGGTGGATGCGGGGGCGGCCCTGGAGACAGCAGGATCTCCCCTCTGCTGGCCACTTGCAGGAAAGAGCAGAAAGCTTTGCCCGAGTTTCCAAGGAAGAGTCTAGAATTAAGTCTGGTGATTTTCCCTAAGCCATGTGGCCTCACGACTTCACACTGGATCCCAAACTTCTATCTCAAGACATTTTTAAGCCATTTCTGGGGAGAAGGAGAGGGTCAGTGTGTGTGCCCACAGCCTGCTGAGGTGGGACAGAGAATCTAGGTCCCAGAGGCGGCTCCATGGAAGGGGCAGTAGGAGGGGCCCCGGAGGTGGAGGTAACGTGGACAGGAGGACAGAGAGGTCAGGTCCTGGCCTGGGAGGTCTTGGGAGCAAATGTCCACTCCCTAGCAGGCCTCTGTCCTAGGGATGGGTGGGTGGACAAAAGTGGATACATACATACAGGCCTGAATCAAGTCTGGGAGGCCCCTGGGGCAGGAATCTAGGGCCAGGAGAGGGTTCTGGCTGGTGAACCAGGCCTTTTGAGTTCTGTCTCTCAGTCTGCATCCACAAAGACGGCGCCAGACCACAGGGTGGAATTCGCAGCACTGTGAGAGGGCCAAGGGCGACATCTGGTGGTGAGTTGGAAGTATCACAGGCAAGACTTAGGTCTCCCTGGGTGCAGGGGTATGAGGTGTCTGTCGCCCACTCTCCAACTTCCACTAGCATTCTTTACCCCAAGTTCCCTCCGAGGAAGAAGGCAGGCATCTCCCAACTGGACCTGGACTGTATGACCAATGTCTACGGGGCAGGCAGAGCCAAGAGGGGAAGTGGGTGTGAGAAGCCGCAGCCCCTGAATCCCCGGCCCTTCCTGTGGGAGGGACACTCACTGTGTTGGGGGAGGGCTGTTGCATTTCATTGTCCCCCCCCCAAATACCATGCCATGTGTCTTATTGTCCTTACCGTACTGGAGATGGGAAATGGGCTCGGCGAGATTTGGGGACATGGCGAAGCTGCTGGGTAACGAAAACCTGGGGCTGTCTGGTTTTCAAGCCCTGCATGTCCAAGGAGCAGCTCTCCAGGGGTGCAGGGGACACCCCTACTCCTCACTTCAGTCTGCGTGCCCCCCCCCACACTGCTGCTCTGTGTTCCACTTAATCTTCCCAAAGTGGTACCCAGGGCCCCTCCTGGGCCATCCTAGGAGTCACCCAAGGATGCTTCCTCCTCCCACCCAACATTTCCTCCATAAACCCCGCACCTGGGAGCTGTGCTTCCACTTTAGAGATGATGAAACTGAGACCAGGGAGGGAAAGGCCTTGCCCAGGGCCACAGCCTGGTTTGTACCCAGCTCCACCACATGGCGCTGCCCCAGTCACAAATCCAGACCCACATGAGCTACCAGGCGCTGCTGGGCAGTCCACCCTCATCAGGATAAAAAAACAGGGAGCAGCTGAGTGTGGCGGCGCACGCCTGTCATCCCAGTACTTGGGAGGATGAGACAGAAGGGTCACAAGTTTGAGAACAGCCTCAGCAAGTAGTGAGACTCTCAGCAACCTAGCGAGATCTGCTAGATCCAAAATAAAAATAAGGTGCCAGGCGTGGTGGCGCACGCTTGTAATCCCAGTAGTTGGGAGGCTGAGACAGGAGGATCCGGGTTCGCGGCCAGCCTCAGCTACTTAGTGAGGCCTCCGCAACTTAGTGAGACCCTGTTTTCAAAATAAAGAATAAAAAATAGGGCTGGGGGTGTAGCTTGGAGGTAGAATATCCCTGGGTTCAATCCCCAGTCACACACACACACACACACACACACACACACACACACACACACACCAAAACAAATAAAAAAAAATGGGGGCAGAACTGCTTTAGAGCAGAGTTCTGCGACCACAGCCCCGCCGGTGTGGGGCTGGATCAGTCTTTGTTCTGGGTGGCCAGGTGGTGTTTAGCAACATCTCCAGTCTTTACTCATGACATGCCAGATGCAACCTCTGCACTGTGGTGACCAAAAATGTCTCCAGATGTTGCCAACTGTCTCCCAAGGGGCAAAATTACCCCCCTGTCCAAACCCACTGGCTTGGAGGGAGCTGTGTGGTGAACCCCACCTTCCAGGCGAGGGTGGGCGTGCTGTCTCCTCATGCCGGCCTCCCAAGAGCTGGTTATGCCTTCCTGGCTGTGGGTGCTGCTGCTATAGTTTGGGTCTGGAATGTTCTCCAAAGCACTATGTTAAATACTCTCAGTCCAGCTGGGCGTGGTGGTACATGCCTGTAATCCCAGTACTTGGGGCTAGATGGGGCTAGATCATCTTGACACAGGAGAATCCCAGGTTCAAAGTCAGCCTCAACAACTCAGTGAGACTCACATCAACTTAGTGAGACCCTGTTTCCAAATAAAAAATAAAATAGGGCTGGGGGTGTTACTTGGAGGTAGAATTCCCTTGGGTTCAATCCCCAGCACCACAAAATAAACAAAACAAACAAACAAACAAACAAATAGTCTCAGTTCCCAGCTTGTCCCTCTTGGGAGGTGGTGGACTCTTTAAGAGGTGGGGCCTAGCAGGAGGTCTTTAGGTCACTGGGGGCGGGGCCTTGAGGAGCTCCACCTCTTTCTTTTCCTTGCTTTCACTTCCCTACCATGAGGTAAACAGCTTGCTCTTCCATGGGCTGCCACCATGATGTGCTGCCTCACTACAGGCCCAAAGCAATGGGGCCAATCCATCAGGGACTGAAACCTCCAACACTATGCATCACATAATCCTTTTTTCATTAGAAGTCGATTATCTCAGATTATTGTTACAGTACTGGAAAGCTAACTATCACAGGAGCCTAACCTTTTTGGGGGGGAGGAGTGGCACTGGGGAACAAACCTAGGGGTGCTCTACCACTGAGCTACAAACCCAAATCTTTTTAAGACAGGGTCTTGCTAAGTTGCTGAGGCTGGCCTCAAACTTGTGATGCTCCTGTCTTAGCCTCCCAAGTACTGGGATCACAGGTGTGTACCTTTGCACCCAGCTTGGGATCCTAACATTTCAAATCCTGGAACTGAAGTGGTCTTGGTACTCTTTTACCTTTGAGAGCCTGGTGAAGTGGAGGGGCCAGGCCAAGCTTTCGTCCAGTGGCAGGGGCAGGAGCGCCCCCACTTGACATATTGGGAGATAAGAATAAAGTTGACATTATGACGCTAGCTGGTGAGCCCTGCTTGGATCTTTGTTTTCAGTATTCTGCAAATTTCATATGATGGGGCGAGGTGTGGATTTCATTTATATCTATAATGCTTGGGATTCTTTGTACTTCACACTCATGTCTTTCATCAATTCTGGGAGTTTCTCACCTGTTTGCTATTTATTTATTTTTTATTTATTTATTTATTTATTTTTTTGCGGTACCGGGGATTGAACCCAGGGGCATTCTACCTCTGAGCTACACCCCCAGCCCTATTTTTTATTCTTTATTTTGAAACAGGGTCTCACTAAGTTGCGGAGGGCCTCACTAAGTAGCTGAGGCTGGCCTCGAACCCGGATCCTCTGGTCTCAGCCTCCCAAGTACTGGGATTACAAGCGTGCGCCACCACGCCCAGCTCTGTTTGTTCTTTAAATCATGCCTCTCTTAAATTCTATTTTCTTATGCCTGGTGTGGTGGCGCACGCTTGTAATCCCAGTACTTGGGAGGCACAGACAAGAGGATCACAGGTTTGTGGCCAGCCTCAGCTACTTAGTGAGGCCCTCTGCAACTTAGTGAGACCCTGTTTCAATATAAAGAATGAAAAATAGGGCTGGGGCTGTAGCTCGGAGGTAGAATGCCCCTGGGTTCAACCCCCAGTCCAAAACAAACACACAAACAAAAAACAAATAATTCTATTTTCTTTTGGAACCCAATTAGACATATTAGACTTTCTTTTTATTCTTCTTGCCTCTTGGTTGTTCAATAAATATTTGTTGACCATTATGCCAGGCACAATCCTAGACATTTGGTATATATGAGCTCCCTAATTTTTTTTTTTTTTGCAGTACCGGGGATTGAACCCAGGTGTGTTTTACCTCCGAGCTGCACCCCCGGCCCTATTTTTATACTTTATTTTGAAACCAGGTTTCACGAAGTTGTGGAGGGCCTCACTAAGTAGCTGAGGCTGCTTGCGAACCTGGATCCTCCGGTCTCCACCTCCCAAGTACTGGGATTACAAGTGTGCGCCACCACGCCCGGCTGGGGTGTTCTATTTCTGAGGTACTCCCCAGCCCATTTTTTTTTTAAACAGGGTCTCACTAAGTTGATGAGGGTCTTGCTAATTGCTGAGGCTGGCCTCAAACTTGTGGTTCTCCTATCTTGGTCTCCCAAATACTGGAATTATAGGCATGTGTCATCACGCCTGGTTACATTCCAGATTTATTTATTTATTTATTTATTGTGCTGGAAATAAAACACAGGGCCTTGTGCATGCTAGGCAAGTGTTCTCCCACTGAACTACATGCCAGTCCAAGAGGAAGCTACGCCCCTTGCCATTTTCATTGTTCACTTTGAAACAAGGTCTTGCTAAATTGCCAAGAGTCTCATATGTTGCTGAGGCTGACCTCGAACCTGCAATCCTCCTATCTCAGCCTCCCAGGTACTGGAATTATAGGCATGTGCCACCACGCCTGGCTCCAAGCGGAATTTTTAAAAATGAATTTGAGTTGGCCATAGTGCTACAAACAAGCCCCATGGCGTCCGCAGACACTCGCTGGGAATTCTGGGCTGTGCCGTGGTTTTCAGAGGCTTGCTCTTGTGCTCCCAGTCTCCAAAATGCTGCCTCTTCCCTTTGTCTCCAGACAGTTTGCAGGTTTTACACCACTAGCCCCTTCCCCACCCTTAACTGACTCTCTGATCTGGAATAGCCCAGTTAAGTGCCAGCGCGTAGGACGAGGGCTCCTCCCTGTCCATGTTTGGTCCAGTCTGCGATCCCCAGGGGAGGTAGGTGCAGAGCCGGGTTCTCAGCCTGGCCCTCAGCAGGGCCTCCACCCAGCCTCTATCTCAGCACCACTTCTGCGGCCCCCGCCGTGCTGACCCCACTCCCCAGCACGCACGCAGGTCTCCCTGAAGTCTGAGTCAGGAGATAAGAGACGGCAAGATGAGCATCCATGTCATCACAGGTCCTGGCTTCGGGTCGTCAGCCTTATCGTATACTGTATTACCAACCTTCATCTTTTTTTTTTTTTTCAGTACTGGGGATTGAACCCAGGGGTGTTCTACCTCCGGCCCTATTTTTTATACTTTATTTTGAAACCTGGTCTCACAAAGTTGCAGAGGGCCTCACTAAGTAGCTGAGGCTGCCTGCAAACCCGGATCCTCCGGTCTCAGCCTCCCAAGTACTGGGATTACAAGCGTGCACCACCATGCCTGGCTTAACCTTCATCTTTTCCAAAACCTTTTTTTTTGGGGGGGTATTGAGGATTTAACCTAGGGGCATTCTACCTCCAAGCTATATCCCCAACCATTTTTATTTTATTTTTTTATTTTTATTTTTTTTGCGGTACCGGGGATTGAACGCAGGGGCATTCTACCTCTGCGCTACGCCCCCGGCCCTATTTTTTATGCTTTATTTTGAAACCGGGTCTCACGAAGTTGCGGAGGGCCTCACTAAGGAGAGAGAGAGAGAGAGAGGGAGGCAGGGAAAGAGAGAGAGAGCGAGAGCTGAGGTTGGCCGTGAACCCGGATCCTCCGGTCTCCGCCTCCCAAAGTACTGGGATTACAAGCGTGCGCCACCACGCCCAGCTATTTTTTTTAATTTTGAAACAGGGTTCTTGCTAAATTGCTGAGGCTGGACTTGAATCTATGATCCTCCTTTCTCAGCCTCCCAAGTACTGAGATTACAGGCATGTGAACCATGCCTGCTTCGTGGGTGTATTCTACGATATTTCTCAACCCAATTGCCCAATTGTAGATTGAGAGGAGAATAGATAAACTGTGGTATGTGCATACAGTGGAACACTACACAGCAATACGAATGAACTATTGCTACACACAAGCAAGGGGTCCATGTTGAGCTTAAAAACACAGACCCCAGCCGGGCATGGTGGCGCACGCTTGTAATCCCAGTACTTTGGGAGGTGGAGACCGGAGGATCTGGGTTTGTGGCCAGCCTCAGCTCTCTCTCTTTCTCTCTCTCTCTCTCTCTCTCTCTCTCTCTCTCCCTGTCTCTCTCTCTCTACTTAGTGAGGCCCTCTGCAACTTCGTGAGACCCGGTTTCAAAATAAAGTATAAAAAATAGGGCCGGGGGTGTAGCGCGGAGGTAGAACGCCCCTGGGTTCAATCCCCGGTACTGCAAAACAAAAACAAAACAAAAAAAACCCCACAGACCCCAAATGGTATGTACTGTGTGATTCCATTCATATGAAGGTCAAGAATAGGCAAAACTCTCTGACTACAGTCATATTAAACAGATCACATCAATGATAAGCATCACTATCACTACAGAAACTACTTTTTTTTTTTTTTTTTTGCAGTACCGGGGATTGAACCCAGGGGCATTCTATCTCTGCGCTACACCCCCGGCCCTATTTTTTATACTTTATTTTGAAACTGGGTCTCACGAGGTTGCGGAGGGCCTCACTAAGTAGAGAGAGAGAATGAGAGAGAGACAGGGAGAGAGAGAGAGAGAGAGAGCGAGCTGAGGCTGGCCGTGAACCCAGATCTTCCGGTCTCCGCTTCCCAAAGTACTGGGATTACAAGCGTGCGTCACCACGCCCAGCCAGAAACTACTTACTTTGTAAGGAAATTCTGTTTCACATATTAAAAATAATTGTGGTCAACGGGCATGATGGTGCATGCCTGTAATTCAAGTACTTGGGAGGCTGAGACAGGAGGATCACAGGTTCAAGGCCAGTGTATGGTAACTGAGACACTGTTTCAAAATAACAAAAAGGACCGGGGGTATAGCTCAGAGGGAGCATGCCCCTCTAGGTTCAATCCCCAGTACCACACACAAAAAAGTATTTTTGTGAGACAGGCATGGGGGTACACAGCTGTAATCCCAGTATTTGGGAGGCTGAGACAGGAGGATTGCAGATTCCAGGCTAGCCTCAGCAACTCAGCAAGGCCCTCAGCAACTTAGTGAGACCTTGTTTCAAAATAAAAAATACAATAGGGCTGCAGGTAGAACACCCCAGGCTTCAATCCCCAATACCACAAAAAGGGGATGGTGGGGATGTAACTTAGAGATAGAGCGCCCCTGGGTTCAATCCCCAATAGCTCAGTGGTAGAGCCCCCTGGGTTTCTATATCCTAGTAGGGGTGCCCTCTGCAGCCAGAGCAGCAGACTTCTATTCCCACTGAACCCCAGCCCGACCCTGGGGGAGACCCTTGCCTGCCACTGCAGACTCAAAAGCAGGGGCCCAGCCGGGTGTGGTGGTGCACACCTGTAATCCTAGTATTTGGGAGGCTGAGATAGGAGGATCACAGATTTGAGGCCAGCCTCAGTAACTTAGCAAGACCCTGTTTCCAAATAAAAAATTAAATAGGGCTGGGAGTGTAGCTCAGAGGTAGAATGCAATTCAATCCCCAGCACCACACACACACAAAAAGCAGGGGCCCTGTGGCAGGAGGGGGGCTGTGCTGAGGTCTCGTGTAAATTGAATCCCACTAATCTAAACTGGACCATCAAGGACCCCCCAAGCCTGGGCAGTGGCTTCCAGGGAACTGCAGAAGTGCCCCCACCCTGCTCCTCATCAACATGGGCAGAAAAAAGGCTGCTTCCCCCACCAGGCTGAGAGAGTGGGGGTCACAAGCTGCACAGGGCTTCGGAGGTGGGGCTCCTGCAGGCTCCCACTCAGCCCTCACCATGCACGAGGTTAGGTGAGGAAACTGAGGCTCAGGGGATTGGAGCAATGGGGCTGAGCCCATACCAGAGTGCAGTGCACTGGGCTGGACCCGCGGGGGGCCAGGGCCTGAACTCACTCTGACGATGCCACCAAAGCCGCAGCTTCTGAAGGGTGAACACGCAGCCCTGTCTTCCTGCAGCCTTTGGACACAGGGCTCTGTGCATCCAGCTATTGCCACCACCCAAGGGCCCCTCCTGCTCTCAGGTTCCTTCCTTCCAGCTGCACCCTGGGGCATCAGGCTCTGCGTACAGTGCTCAGGATGCTCCTTCGTGAGACTCAAGCCCCTTCACCGTGCACCCCCAGCCCTGGCCAGTAAGCCGGGCTTGCGCTCCTGCACCCCAGCTTGTGCGGGAGTCACCAGACGCCCTGTCCCCGACACTCCATGCCTGCTCCCCTTCCTGCCTCCCCCACACCCAGAACCTCTTCTTCATGGACGCTAACATTGGGGTAAGCTGACAGCTGGCAGGGCAGGCCCTGTCCTCCCACAGGCGTGTGTGATGGGAGGATCTCCCTCTTCTCTGACCCCACATCCTTGGCGTGCAGTTCCCACTGAAAGTCAAACAACTAACTGGACAAGGAAAAGCTTCACCTCAGGAAACAGTGATCACTTAGTATCGTGTGCCTCGGCCAAGTGAAAAGGAGCCGGAGGTCCCACCGGAGGTCCCAGTGGCGTTCGGTGTCTCAGGAGGAAAGGATCCTGTAGGCAGAAGATCTTTGAATTTCAAAGTGCTGGGTTGGTAAAAATAAGTTCCGGGAGGACAGAGACCATGTCTATTCAGAGCGGCAGAAGCTCAGAGAACAGGGTGGTGGTTAAATCTCTCCCGGATCTGTCTCACGATGGAGACTGTGACGATTGTTCTCCATCTGGTCCCACCCCAGAAAACGGCACCCTTCTGTCTGAGGCAGTGTCGGGCAGGCTCCCAGGCCTTGGCGTCCAGATGGGGTCAGCCAGCTGGAGGGCTGGCAGGCAGGGGGAGGCAGGAGTTTATCCCCGCAGCTCCTCCCCTGGCCCCAGTGCCTGCCGGGACCCCTGTGCAGGTGTGTTCACCTGGTTCCAGTACGGCCTCCTCTGCTTCATCCCTTGAGGTAGTAACAACTCCCCAGAGACCCTAGCGGGTTCCCTTAGCCCTGCCCACACCGCACACACAGGCCCTTCCTCAGACCCTCATCCGCCCGGACTGTCCCTGTCCCTCCCTGGCTCTCCTCATACAGCACCTGCAGAAGCACCCAAGGGTTCCCGACATAGTTGATAAGCTGGTGGCCTCAGGCTGGCTCAGTCTCCCAGGCAGGCAACCGCCCCGTGAGTCCGGGGATGAGCACATAATTTGCAGGAGCGTGAACTGTTCATTTGTTCTAAGGAAGTCTTGCCGTAGGAGACAGAAATCCCTCCGTGTCATAAATGTTCTCACTGAACTCGCGTGTTGCCTGTTAGCTGGCCCCTCACTGTGGTGCGAGTTAGTTCTTTCCCTGCAAGCCCACCTGCACCTTTAACGGATTTGAGTGCAAACCCAGCGCAAAGCCAAGCATCCTCCCACCTTCCCCGTCCTCTCTGGTGGCCTTGCAGGGCCTGTCCTGTCTTTAGTTCTTTGCCTGTTCTAGTTGGGGTACTTCCCCTTAGACAAGTCACCCCTGAACCCCAACCCCTCCTCACCAACCACTCACACCAGAGCAGGAATTAGCTGGCAGCAGATGGCAGAGTTAGGACCAACTCCTGGCGCCAGGGTGCCCAAGAGCTCCCTTGGGGAGGCCTAAGGTGCCCACAGAGAGAAGCAGACAGCTGCAGGGGTCCTGCACCTCAGTCACAAACTTTATTGTCCCGAGCACGGACTCGCCACACTTCCACAATTCCACTGGGGGGCGGGGAGGGGTGAGGGGGGCATGGCCGAGCCATGCCTGGGCTGCCCGCAGGGCAGACGCTCGCGGGCACTGGATTCCTGCACACCCGCCCCAGCTCAGCCCTCTGTGGGCCTCTGGCTGTTAGTGGACTAATCAGCGCCTCCCACGGATGGGCGGGGCTGCCTGATTTTGCTGGAAAGAGCAGTATTTGACTCTGGGTTAGGCCACTAAAGCATCTTCTAGGCTGCTGTTAATAACCGCATGCGAGAGCTACCGGGAGGCAGCGGGGAGCAGGAGGGGGCCGGCCTCGCCCCCACGGGCAGGAGCAGGAGCAGGAGCGCCACCTGCCGGCACCTGGCTGCGCTCACACGGGCGACCCGGGCTCTCCTAGGACTCACGTACCTGTCCTTTGTGCTCAGGGAGAGCCAAGAGGGGGCATCGGGCCTCCCTCTCAGGCCCCCCTGAACTGCAGAGGGGGGGTGGGAACCGGGCCCTCTGCTCGACGCTGGGGCACAGGGCAGGAAGCTGGCTGGAGTAAAGCAGCTCCGCAGGAGCCTCGGGAGACTGAAGGGGCTGTTGCTGTGTGCGTGTCCTGCAGGGTGTGTGGGCACACACGTCTCTGAACGCTCTGCCTCGTGTGCCTACATAGCTTGCAAGAAGGCTGGCAGCATTGTGGGCACGGCCCTGCCGGTCCCGGAACCCCAGGGTATATATCTGTGTGGCCTGAGCCTGGGTGACTGCAAACACCCCAACCTCCCCAGCCAGGTGTGTGTGCACAGCTGGTCCCTCTGAGTGCATGCCCCTGCGGGTAGAACCTGGGCTCTGAAACATCCGGTCCACCCAGGGGACATCATATCACTGATGGCAAAGCAAGCCAGGGCTCGCCCAGGGTCGGTGGCCCGGGCTTCCAGGCTTCCCTAATACTGTGGCTCCTGGCTTGCTGCACACACTCCGGCCAGCAGCCAGGAGGTGTGTGTAAGTGTGTTGGTGCTGGTGCCAGGGAGGAAGGACCCTGTCCCCTCAACACCTTGAACCCAGGCCCTCACTGGGCACGGAGGCTGAGGGGACCTTGTTCCACTGTTTGACGGAGGCTCAGCAAGTGGGGACAGGAAGCCCTAGGGACAGCCTTGGCCTAGAAAAGGCGGCAGAAAGAGGCCTGCCCGACTCCTGAAGATGGGGCGTCTGTCCTCGGAGCCTGCAAGGAGACGCTGGGCCCTGCAACGGCCCCTTGGGGGAGAAGGGGAGGAAAGAGAGACAGGGAAGTGCCCAGGCTACCTGGGTGGGCCTCAGGGCAGCTTGCTCTGGGGAGAGGGGCCCAGCCAGGTCTCCTAGGCCTCCCCAAACAAACTCCAAAAGTCATGGGGTGCCCGGGCTGAGGTCCCGGGGCCAGGCAGGGCTGTACCGCTGTCTACGGAAGGCCGTGCTTGAGGAAGCCTCCTGGTCCGGCAGGGGGTTTGGGTGGGGATTGTCCGCGGCGGTGAGTACATTACTGTTATAAACACTGTCTTGTCTCCAAAGTGACAGTCCTGGCCCCTGCCTAGAGGGGGCACCGCTGGCACCTGGCGGGGCTCTGGTGTGAACTGGGCCGCTCCGCGTGTCCCTCAGGGTCAGTGCTTGTCCTAGGGAGAGCAAAGGTTTGATGAGCCAGTGTCTTCAAGAGCCTGAAGGACAGCCACCCGTGATGGCGCACACTTGTAATCCCAGTACTTGGGAGGCTGAGACAGGAGGATCGCAGGTTCGAGGCCAGCCTCAGTAACTTAGTAAGGCCCTCCGCAAATCAGTGAGACCCTGTTTCAAAATAAAATAAAATAGGGCTGGGGGTGTAGCTCAGAGGTAGAATGCCCCTGGGTTCCATCCCCAGTAACCCCCCCCCAACAAAAGCCCGAAGGACAAGGAAGCGTCAGGAAGGAAAGTAGGGGAGGAAGGGCTGGGTAGAGAGAACAGCATGTGCCAAGGGCCTGAGGTGGGAAAAGCCTGGGTTTGACAAGGAGCCCCAAGTGCCTGAGTGGAGGCTGGCTCAGAGGAAATGAAAACTAAAGACTCCGAGCCTCGGTTTCCTCATCTGAGCCCTGTGCCTTGCAGGGCTGCCCAGAGGACAGAGCCTCATTAGCATAGACATCAACTCCCAGGGGCAACCCTGCCCGCCATGGCCCGCTGCCTCTACCCTGCCAGAGTCTGCGGCAGGGCCTCTCCTGTCCCGTGTCAGAGTTGGAGGACAAGGAGAAGGCAGGTTCTGGACCCAGCTCCAGCCTCACCTGCCCTGGTCACACGCGAGCCAGGACACAGCTGATCCCAGACAGGCGCTGGCGTCTGAGCAGGGCTGCCTGTGGGTAAACGCTGGGGGTAACTGTGTGAGGAGGGGGTGGAGGCCACAGGGCACCCCTGAAAAACAACTCTATACAGAGACTCTGGAGGCTGAAGCAGGAAGATCACAAGTTTGAGGCCAGCCTAGGTAACTGAGCAAGACCCTGTTGCAAAATAAAAAAAAAAAAATAAGCTGGGCGGTGTGGTGCATGCCTCCCAGTACTTGGGAGTCTGAGACAGGAGGATCACAGGTTCAAGGATAGCCTCAGCAGTTTAGCAAGACCCTCAGCAACTTAGTGAGACTCTATTTTAAAATAAAAAAAATAAAGGTATATCCTCAGAGGTAGGATGCCCCTGGGTTTGATCCCCAGTAAAAATAAAACAAAACAGTATGTTAGGGGCAATGTTTGAAATGATTTCTAAGTTAATATATATACACAAACATATGCACATATAGAATTGAAATTATTTCTAAATAAATTAGTATGAGCACACATATACCCATGCACACATAGAATAACGGTTCTCGTGATCTGCAGTGGCTTTGTTGCACAAAGAAGAGAAATTGAACCGTGGCCCCAAGTGAAGATGTAGGACTCCTGGGAGCCCCTCAGGATAAGGCTCTCATCAGCTGATTGGGACACAAGCGTGCTGGCGGTGGGTCTGTTTAAAGACACCTTACTCACTATCCATTGTTCACCCACGACACTGAGCTCACAACGAGCAGTGCTGGAATTCTTGCTGGACGAAGCTTCCCTAAGGCACGTGCTTCTCCTAAGGAACATCGTACCGTGGCCTTCATGCGCTTAGGTCACTAGACAGCCTTGGGACCATTTTATTTTTTATTTTTATTTTTTGATGTACTTGGGATTTAACCCAGGGTTGTTCTATCACTGAGCTACATCCCCAACCCTTCTTAAATTTTTTTTTTTTTGGGTTTTGAGATAGGGTTTTGCTAAATTGCTGAGGCTGGCCTCAGATTTGAGAGCCTCCTGTTTCAGCCTCCCAAGTATCAGAGTTACAGTCTGTGCCACCACACTTAGAGTGGGGGCCAAATTAAACAGAAAAATCACCAGCAAACAGCACAAAAATACGAAGAGATGGCACTAAACAGACCTTGAAAAGGATACCTGTGAGGTGCTTAAAGAAGACAGAGCACTACTTGGTCAGTCTCAAGTGGACACGAGCAGATTCTATTTTTTTTTCTTGGTACTAGGGATTGAACCCAGGGGCATTCTGCCTCCAAGCTACACCCCCAGCCCTTTTTATTTTTATTTTTTTATTTAATTTGAAACAGGATCTCGCTAGGCTGCTCAGAGTCTTGCTAAGGTACCTCACGCTGGCTTCAAACCTGCAATCCTCCTGTCTCAGCCTCCCAAGTACTGGGATTACAAGCGTGCGTAGTTGGGAGGTGGAGACCGGAGGATCCGGGTTCGCAGCCAGTCTCAGCTACTTAGTGAGGCCCTCTGCAACTTCGTGAGACCCTGTTTCAAAATAAAGAATAAAAAATAGGGCCGGCCGGGCGTGGTGGCGCACGCTTGTAATCCCAGTACTTTGGGAGGCGGAGACTGGAGGATCCGGGTTCGTGGCCAGCCTCAGCTCTCTCTCTCTCTCTCTCTCTGTCTCTCTCTTCAGTGAGGCCCTCCGCAACTTCGTGAGACCCGGTTTCAAAATAAAGGATAAAAAATAG
>PVJS01025522.1:0-17919 GCA_004027185.1 Glis glis
TCTACCTCCGCGCTACACCCCCGGCCCTATTTTTTATACTTTATTTTGAAACCGGGTCTCACAAAGTTGCGGAGGGTCTCACTAAGTAGAGAGAGAGAGAGACAGGGAGAGAGAGAGAGCGAGAGAGCTGAGGCTGTCCGCGAACCCGGATCCTCTGGTCTCCGCCTCCCAAAGTACTGGGATTACAAGCGTGCGCCACCATGCCCGGCTATGAAGCCAGTTTTTTAAAAAAATATTTTCTGAATTTGAATGTCACCAAAGTAAAAAATCTGAATCTTCAAATCAACAGTTATTTAACCTGGAGCTTCCTTAAAGAATAGCAGCATATTACAAAATAAAGGACTTATAACTTTTTCAAGAATAATAGGCTGCTGGGTGTGATGGTGCACACCTCAAATCCTAGTTTGCATATTTCCTCATATCTATTTTCCTCATATCTATTTTTCTATCAGGCTATTTTTGCTTTAACATTTTGTAGTCACTCAGAAAATTAATTATATATATATTGCAAAACTATTTTCTTTATTTTTTTCTCTGGATTTTGTATATGATGCATACTATAGTTAAAAAGTATTTTGGTAATTGAATTTGTCAGCCTTTCCTCTTAGATTTAGCATCTTGCTAAAGAACTCTTCATGCAAAGATTTACAAATATTCCCTTAGATATTATTTTTATTATTCTTTTGCATTGAGATTTTAATCAATCTGGGCATACATTTTGTATGATATGAAAAAGAATGTCTAATTTTTGGTTATTTTAGATTTATAGCTAATTATTCCACTACCATTCATTAAAGAAGGGATCTATTTCTTTATAAATTAAAATTACACTTTTATCATCTTAGTTATGCTTTCCACATATATTGGATCTATTTCCAAATTTTGGTTTTACTTCATTGACACATTTGTCAGTCTCTGTTTATGTTGTTATTATGGTAACTTTATAATAGATTTCAGTTATGGCAAGTCATCCTTTATGATTATTTTTTATTCCAAATTTTTGAAAACATTACTCATTCAGTTTTCCATATTAATATAAAACATTAATAGTGGTAACAGCAACTATACAAATATTAGATTTCTACTTAGGATTACATTAGATTGATGCATCATTTTAGGAAAGATTATATTTATAAGTATATACATATGTAGTCTACATACATATATGTGAAGTGTGTTACTGGGGATTGAACCTAGTAGTGTTCCACCCCTGAGCTACACTCCCAGTCCTATTTTGTTTTTTGAAACAGGGTCTCACTAAGATGGTCAGGCTGGCCTTGAATATACAATCCTCCTGTCTCAGCTTCCCAAGATGACAGGCATGTGCCACCACACCTAGGTAGGAAAAGATTGTTTCAGAGGTACAGTTTATGTCTTCAGTTTTACTCTTTGGCTTTGAATGCCATTTTATCTGATATTAATGTGAGTTGTAGAAGATATATAAATGGTCAACATCAATACATCACTAATCATCTGATAATGCAAATCAAACCATAATGAGATGTTACCTGACTCCTCTTTGGTTATTACCAAAAAGACGAAAGATAACAAGTTCAGGCTGGGATGTGGAGAAAAGGGAGCACTTGCACACTGTTGGTGGGAATGTAAATTAGTACAGCCGTTGTGGCAAAAGGTAAGGAGGTTCCTCAAGAAATTAAAAATAAACTACCATATGATCTAACAATCCCACTACTGGGTATATGCCCAAAGGAAATACAATAAGTATGTCAAAAAGACATCTGTTCTCCCTTGTTCATGGCAGCCCTATTCACAATAGCCAAGAGATGGAGGCAACCTAACTGTCCATCAACTGGTAAAAGGATAAAGAAAATGTTGTATATATACACAATGGATCACTATTCAGCTATGTAGAAACATAAAACCCTGTCATTTGTGACAACATGGATGGAAATGGAGATCATTATATTAAGAAAAATAAGCCAGGCACAGAAAGACAAGTACTGTGTGACCTTATTCATATATGGAATCTGAAATTCAGAGCTGATCTCAAAATTGAGAGTAGAATGGTGGTTAGCAGAGGCTGGGGAGAGAAGGAGGACAGGAGGGATGGAAAAGTCAGTCAATGAGTACTAAGCTATATAGTTAGATAGGAGCAGGAAGTTTTGGTGTTTCATTACATAGTAGGGTGGCTATAAGTGATAACAGATAATGATAATGTACTATATATTTTTAAAAGCTAAAAGAAAAGATTTTGAATTTTTCATTATAAAAATATGTTTGAAGAGCTAGATGTTTTCTGTAATTTGAATATTACACACTGTATATATGTATCAAAACAACATGTAGTACTCCATAAGTATACACAATTTTTGTGTCAGCTAAAAACAAAAGATAAATTAAATTAAAACATGACTTTCTTATTTTCTCTTCCTGTTATGTATTTTTGCAGCAATTTATTTTCCACTTTTTAAAACTTCATTTAAATGTACATCCTGCACCTATCTAGTAGATGAATTTTGTTTTATAATTCAGCAGATCACAAGGGACATGCTATTAGCCATGTTAAATGATATTTTTTGTTTTAATTAAGACCATGCCAAGAATTCCAAATTTTACCTCCAGATGGCAGAACAATTAAACTATCATATAATTACATAATATTAATATTTATTCTCTTCCTGTGTAATCCTGAAATTAGAAATTAGGGTACTCTTCAAAAAGTTCAATAGAGTGTCACTGTCACAGGGAAGCCACTGATGTTTCTGTCTATTGGTGGAATCTTTTATCTGTCTTTTATGCTCTGCTGTAAAACCCTTTTAATTTGCACCTTTTTTCAGTTTGTAAATATCAAAGTATTTTTTCTGGTGTTTGCTTCTGAGAATCCACACAGCAGGTCTTGTTAGCTCTCTTTTCTCATAGTATTTGCTTCTCCAGTGCACATTCCATGTTCAAAAATAGAGCTAACATTTAGAGCTCATTAAAGAGTAATAAAGATTTAATTATTTCTCCTAAAGGGTACCAAGTAGACTTGATAATGACATAATGACAAATAATATTGTGAGATTAATGCTCTGATTATTAGTTTGAGTTGATGGCAGACCTTGCTCAGGAAAAGAAAATGTTTATTCTAGGCTTCCCAGTTAAGATTAAATACATATTTAAGAAACAAAATAACATCATCCTTGCTGGGTGCAGTGGCAGGCATCTGTAATCCTAGTACTTGGGATGCTGAGACAGAAGGATTGCAAGTTTGAGGCCAGCCTCAGCAATTTAATGAAACCCTGTTTCAAAATAAAAAAAGGAAAAGGTCTGTGGGTGTAACTGCACTAGAGACCTCCTAGGTTCAATCTTTACTACCACAAAACAATCACAACAAAATTATCCTTCATGAATGCCTATACAATTACTTCTGATTTCAATACAGAACACTGTAACAGAGGAATTGAAGAGGTTATATACTGAGGTTTTTTTTTAGTCTCCTCTAGAGAAATGTTTTTTAAAACAACGATTACATGGGACAATAATTTAAAAAAAGGGCCTATAAAAATCCAAATTATCATCTCATTGTTCTTGGAGTCATAAGGATATGAAAGGGAGAATGTGAAATCTTTCACATTCCAGTTGGCATATGTCTTGTGTTTGAAAACTGTAGAAAAGCATTGGGAATATTTTTTGTCTGTTTCCTAAAGCAGCTCTTTCTTAAATATCTCATGTAACTGGAAGTATTCTCCCCATTAAATTCAAATGTGCCATTGCACTTTTCCTTTGTTTCCTGGAAAAGATGAGACTCCATAGACCAGTCTCAACAAGGCAGTGAGGACATCCTAGGGCTATCCGCCCTGTGGAAGCAGTGGTCTCTAATTGGTACAGATTGTCAGGGCTTAGCTCTGGATTGCATTGATCCGTAGATGCTCTTCATTTCTAAGGTAAGTATTCAGGGCTAGTGGAACTCCCTAGCACTGCTGTAGATACAATCTACAAGCTTTGATATTCCATCCAGCGAAAGATATTTTCTAACTCACAGTGTGATTTCTTCCTTAACTTTTTAAGTCGCTGTAAAAGTTCTTCAATTCCAAGAGTTGTGGTTTACCTGTTCATCTCTATGTTATTTGATTTCTAGCTTATTGGCAAGTGTCTCGAGGGAAGAGCAGGGTCCAGAAGCTTCTGCTGACCTGAATGACCTTTTGATTTTTCCAGGATCTGTCTTGGTTCTGCACACCCCCACTGCCTCATGCCATGCCAGTAAATGTTGTTGTTTTTTAATCTACCTTTTTCTAGTTGCTCTTGATAGAAAATGCTAATGCTATTTGCCACAAGCTTTCATAGCAGTAGAAGCCTTAGTGGATGCATTAAAAAACCCACACTGTTTAATTAAATACAAATACAGAAAAATAAAACACCTACATGCATATACAAATTAATCAATTATGGCAATTTGAACAGCCTTGTGACCACCTCTCCCACTCCTTTGGGGTAGATTTTTACGACCATCCCTGAACCTCTGCATTTACTCCCTTCCAAACACAATCTCTTCTTTCCCTCTCACAGTAGCCACTATGAAAGCCTATATGTACTGTAATGTAAACATTACTTTCACTTTCTCTAAAATTTCATCAATAAGTGTTCATCTCTAAATATTATAACTTAGTTTACTCTCCCTCTCATTTTCTATTTTCCTTGTAATTTATTTGTTGAACAAACAGGCTCATTTGTCTTGTTTCCCAGAGTTTGCACTGTGTTGAATATGTTCACATGGCATACTAGAAAATGTTATGTATTTTCTGCATATTGAGCTAGACTTATAAGCTTATTTTTTGCTTGACTGTTGAATTGCCTGGTTGTCTTTTTTAATGTTAGCAGCCACTGATGGTCATTACTTCATTAGAAGTAATAAATAATGTATATTATACGTGTGTGTGCGTGTGTGTGTGTGTGTGTGTGTGTGTGCATTGGTTTAAGCTGCTGATTTGGGGGTGGTTTTCATGCAGCAATAGCTATTAACATAAAACACAAACAAAAAGAAAAAATATAAGAACAAAGAGATAAAGTCACATGGAGAATGAATCCAGAAACATGACACTTTATCTAGTATGAAACTTAAGAGAAAATAACTGAAACAATAAAGTGGTAGAAATAATTTGAGAACTATAATAGGACATTTGCCTGGAATCAAAGACTCAAATATTTCAAATGAAAAGTTTCATCCAATGTAATAAAAGAATCATAGATACAAAGAGGAAATTCTATAAGTTTTCATAGGCAATTAGGAGGCTAATTGCCTAAGAAACAAGTATGAGAGTGACATCGACCTCTCAGCAGTAGCACCGGGTATTAAAATACAATGGAACAGACTTTTATTTTTTTATTTTTATTTTTTTCTGTACATAGTGGAAGAGACTTTTTAATTGGGTGTGTGTTTGTTGGCAAACCACTGATTTGGGGTTCTTTGTCACACAGCAATCACTAATGACATGAAGACTGACAAAAATAAAATATTCCATCACATATGGGAATCAAATAAAAACATTCTTAGTCATAGTAAACCCTGAAAATATACCTCCCTTATCACATGAGAATCACCTCCAGTAAAACAAAGAGGAAAACCAAAGAAAAGGAAGACCCAGAATCCAAGAAATGGCAGCAGGGCAGAAAATTCCACTTTTGGTGGAACTGGTCTGGAAAACTTTTATTCCAAAATAAGAGAAAATAAGAGAAAATCATGAATAATATATTCAGAAACGATATGGAATCAATTTCAAAATCTGTATGTTTTTATGATGCTGATGACATATATGTCTCAACACAAAAATACAGTAAGAAATTCTGGGAAAAACAGAAAAGATTATAAGAAAAACATTGTCCACATATGATACAAATTAATGTGAACTGCTTTTGAGATGTCAATGGTATAAAAGATAAATGTATTTCATATTGATAAATGAAATGAGATGTCAATTATTTCTATATTTCTCTGTAGTTTAAATTGGACTACTTTCTTCTCCATATATTATGTATTATCTTAGGATTTTTAGGAACAACTTACAAGCAATGAAAATATTGCCCCAGAGAATATAATTGCTAAAAGTCTGGACAATATAAAAACAATAATCAGTAGTGGGAGAAAAAAGATGGAAGAAAGTAAAGATATCTTTGTTTTTCATCTGTAGAATTAATAGATTATTGTCTAAATATAATGAACCATGAAGCAAATGCCCACACATTAGTTAATGCTATAGAATTGATTATACGGAAAACTAAAAATCTAAAAGAAATAAATAGATTTTGGAGATATTTAATACTGACTTTTTTCAGCACTGAGGTTTACACTAACATCCCAATACAACTGAAATACTTTAATTCAATATCCATTTATATTTGCTTAATTATTGATCTTCTATCACTGGTTCCCTTTTCTCCTTTAATTTGCATTTTTGCATGGTGGTGTCCAGGATATATTCTCCAAGACATAAGCTTTGATTGCATGAGTTATTTCTTTTCATATTGTCACTTTATGTAACAATATGCACTTGAACTTCCAGACTAACATTATTCTCAGCAGTGTCATGTCTCTTGCATTTTATCATTGGATTATTGATTTAGGAAATAATTTTTGATTATTTGTTTCCTCCAGAAAGTGTCTGGTATGTATATGTTGTAACTCTCTGCTAATGTTCTCATTATTCTAACTCACACCAACTCCTGGCTCCTCCAGCAGATCTGTTTTGTTGGTTTATACTGTTTCCTATCATTGGCCTTCCTTTCTCAGGCTTTTGGAAACCTGTGTATAGCTCATGTGGTTTTTTTTCTGCTTTCTGGAGCTCAGGTTTCATGCTGGGGATGCTAAATGACTTGTCTTAACAAGAGGTGAAAGATGAATCAACTTCTATTTATCCTTGTATGTCAGTGATGATGAAGTAGGTAGGTTTCCAGTCTCTGAGGCATACAGGGAGAAGCGGCCAGGAATCTCCCAGCGTTAGTGGCGAGGATGACTCAATCTGTTCAGATTCTTCTCGGTCTCTTGGGTGCCAAGGAGAATTAGCACAATCACAGGCAGCTGATATTGATCTTCTCCCAGGAATCCAGTGTTCTCTGAAGTCCAAGCTCTTCCCAGAATTTGAAATTAGCATGAACCTTTCTTTGAAGATTCCCCTGCTTATGTCAGAGAAATCTTCAGACCAGTTCTCTCTACCAGGGCCCTAATGAAGCTCTGATCTCACTAGTATTCTACTACCTATGGACCCAAGAAGCTGTTTAACTCAGAAAAGGCAGGCAAAATTAGTATTGGAGGGGAAGAGAAAGACAATAGGAGCCATGTTCTAAAATCTTAAACAGTAACCTGTTAATGTCAGGTAAAATTTGATATACAGGTTTTATTTGTTCTGTTTATTTGTTCATCTCAATCCAGAAGGTTATATTACCTAGAGCACCTTATTTCTAGAGATGGACATGACAGATGGTCCATGTGGCTTGAAGTCAGGACTTGTTCACCTTGACACCTGTTCAATTACAGTAGGCACAATAGAATAAGATCACAGGAAGCTGCCCTCATAGTTATGCCCTGACTTTCAGGCGAGAACTCCTAGATGCCTGCTGGCTCTTGTGTCCTCTCTGTTAAGCCCAATAATGATAAATGTTTTCTGTCCTCCTTCTTGAAACTCTTTCCTCTGATGGCTTCTGTGTATTTCTGTTTTCCTTCTCTTCTTATGTCTGCTGCTTCTCATCTCTACTCCTGGCTTTTATGTGTTATCTGAATGCTATGTGCTTGAGCTTCTCAGAGATAAGGTCTAGGTCTTTGCTCTTTCACTGAGATTCATGGTAATCTCAATGTTCACATGTCAGTAAAGTCAATCTTAATTCTTTCTTCAGAAAACTCTTCTTTTTGTGTTTTAATGCATCTCAGCAATGTATGTCACCATCCACCCAGTTAGTTACTAATGCCAGAAACCTGGCATTATCCTCTTTCCTTCACTTCCCCAATATAACCCTGTAAAAAATCCTTCCATTTCTATATCCCTTTGCTCCAATTTACTGTTTCCTCTTTAGTGCATCCATCATAGCATATTCCCAGGATTACTGTGACACCATAATTGGTCATCCTATATTTCACACATCTGCAAGTTATCTTAACATAAATTTATCACCTTATACCCTTCTTTCTATATTTCAATGACTTCCCATATGTTTATTTAATAAGACTTAAATTTCTATCCATGGTCTACAACTTACATGATCTGGCTTTTATTGTGTCTCCAAAATTCCCAACCTTTGCTTAGCTCATCTGGTTATACTCCATTCACACTGATTATCTTCAAGTTCCTTAAAAAGACCAAACTTCTAGTTGCTGCAATGTCTTTGAACAAATTTCCTCCATCTGTCAAGTATACTTATTTCTATTTCTCCTCCTTTGGATTCCTAGTTTTCCTTTCTTGTAGAGCTCAGCCTCATTCCCCATACCAATTTTGTAATTCGGTGTGTGTTTTCTTTATAGTAATGATAAAGCATTTCACTGTGCTTTGGTTTTCTCATCTGAAAGAATGGTAGGCCTTAAAATATTAACTGATTTAATGACTAGTGTGAAAACTAAATGAGTAAATATATGCAAAATGTTTAAAACAGGGGTCAGCAAAATTTCTGTAAAGGACCACAATATTTCAAGGCTTACAAATCATGTATGATCTGTCTCATATCATTGGGCTTTCCCTTTTCCCCTACAATTCTTTAAAAATGTAAATTTAGTCTGAGCTTACTATTTCTGTGAAAATAAGATGCTAACTGGATTTGGCCATAGGAAATAGACTGATAACCCCTGGAACACTGTCCAGTACATAGTAAGTGCTCAAAAATATTAGTTATTATTATGAATTTGAATAGTGCAGTATTTTGTTTATTGTCTGTTTACTTAAGAAATACCCCCAGCTGGGCAGCATGGCATATGCTTGTAATCCCAGAAAGTCTGGAGCCTGAGGCAGTAGATTCATAAATTTGAGGTCAGTCTCAGCAACTTAGTGAGATCCTGTCTCAAACTAAAAAAATTAAAAGGTCTGGAGGTGTAACTCAGTGGTAAAGCACCCCTAGGTTCAATTCACAGTACGAAAGAAAGAAAAAAGAAGAAAGAAAGAAAGAAAGAAAGAAAGAGAAAGAAAGCCTATTAAAATTTAAATTTTATGAGAAAAAAAGGATATATAAATAATTATTTATTTATTTTTGTGGTTTTGGGGATTGAAACCAGGGGTATTCCATCACTGAGATATACCCCTAGTCCTTTTTACTTTTTATTTTGAAACAGGATCTCACTAAGTTGCTGAGAGGTCTTGGCAAGTTCCAGTTTTGGTAGTATTCATTAATTCTTTCAGGAGAAAAGAGAACAAAATAAGTAGACTCTTTATTGAAAAAAAATCAGCTCAATCAACAAATTAAAGTTAAAAATAAAATTATAAAATCCTAGAAGAAAATGGGAGATTTTTTTAAGAAAAGAAAAACCTCTTGTAGTAGCAAATGTATTCAAAGAATATTCATAAAGGAAAACCTGATAGAAATTCTACATGATAAAAGCAATAGTAAATTAAATGTCTGAGTACATGTTGGTGAGTGTATGGGGAATGAGCCCTTTCATAAACACTTAGTAGGATTTTAAGTTGACACATCTTTTTAGTTACCTCTTAGTAATAACTGCCAAATTTAAACACAGACATTGAAATAGAATTTCTGTATTGGATTATAACTCTAATAATTTGTACTTGCAAAAGTATGGCAAGATGTAAGCAAGAATGTTCATGCTAATACTATTTACAAAAGCAAAAACAGGAAATGCCTTAACTGACAATATGTAGGGAACCTCTGCAAGTAAATTGTGATCCCTCCACATGATATACGGAAGTGGGTCTACATGCACCGATATAGACTGTTACAGAGATAAGTCTAAAAAGTCAGCATGGTATGTATAGATTCCTCCCAATTTTCATAATTTATGCATGAATATGTGAGTTTTGAAATCATTGTTAGCTGTATTTTTCTTTTTCCTGGGGAAAAAAGGTTAGGGGGAGGGTGCTGGTATGGCAAGGAGACTTATTTTCACATTGTTTTACTTAATTTTTTTATCATGTTCCTGAGTTATTTTTCAAATGAAAATACAAAATGTAAAGAAAGCAATATTTTTCCAAAAGAATATTTATGTATTGGAGAAATAGACTAAACATTTTTAAAGTTTTGGCATAACAAGTTCTTTTTATTTTACTTTAATAATTTTATTAGTGCATTGCAATTATATACCATAGTGAGGGTCAATGTGTTATAAACATATCATAGTGAGGGTCAATGTGATATAAACACACATGCACAGAGCTCTTGGTGAATTTTCTTCCATATTCCAGTAGGCTCCCCAGTTCTTCCTTTCTGTACATGTTAGTGAAATTGGTAGTGATACCTTCATATATTACCATAGCATTATTTGAACTGTTTCTTCCTCAGTTCTCTTTTATCCCTCCCCCACTTCCTTCCCCAATCCCCTTCCTTTATGCTAAGGTCTCTTTCCTCATTTATCTGAAGTCTCTTTTGTTTCCAATTTTCTCTCTAGCTTCCACATACGAGAGAAAACATGACCCTTGACTTTCTGAGACTGTCTGATTTCACTTAGCATAATATTCTCTATTCTCTATTCTAATAATATTCTCTAGTTCCATCCATTTTCCTGAAAATGACATAATTTTGTTTTTCTTCATGGCTGAGAAAAATTCCATTGTGTGTATATACTACACTTTCTTCATCCATTCATCTGTTGACGGACACCTGGGTTGATTCCATAATTTGTCTATTGTAAAGTGTGCTCATTGTAAAGTGTGCTATTGTAAAGTGTGCTCATATAAACATGGATATACATGTATCGTTATGGTATTCCGAACGTTAATTCTTTTGGAAAGATACTGAGGAGTGATATAGCTGGATCATATAATAGTGCCATTCCTAATCTTTTGAGAAACCTCCATACTAATATCTATAGTGGTTGTACTAATTTACAATTCCACCAACAGTGTATAGAAATTCCAATTTCCCTACATTCTTAACAGCATTTGTTTTTGTTTGTATTCTTATTGATTGGCATAACAAATCCTTATAAACCTTTTTGATCATTGGATAACTTGAAGTTCTCAGTATAATTTTTTTCCTTTCTGCTACTTGCTAATTTGCTATTTTCCAAGAGTTTCAAGTATATGACTTATCTCTAGAAGTTTCTTTTCCCCCCTTTTCTATATTTGCCTTTAAATATCTCTTTGTCTCTATAATTTGATTTGTAACCATATAAAAATATAGAGTGTATGGTGAATAAAACTAATTCAAGTAGAGACAACTTGTATTAGTCTTTTTCTTGTTTTATCAGTTTAATCATTGAGTTATTTATTAATTGCTAATGGTTGACTCCTGACTAGTTGACTGTTTTTCCTCTTATGTGCTTGATTTATGGAATCCTCACAAATCCCTTTTCTCTATTAAAATCGATAAATGTTTATTGATTACACACTTATATAAGGAATGATCAAAGATTTTGAATGGAACACAAAAGATGAATATAACATTTATATCCCTAGTGTTTTAAATATTTGTATATTAAAGTAAACAAATAACTAGAACTCGAGATACAATTATTATTATCAATAAAAAACTAATGCTAATAGTCGAAATAACTAAACTTTATTGCACTTTAAAATTTATTTTACTTTTTTTAAGTTGGGGTCTCACTATGTTGCCCAGGCTGGCCTCTAACTCCTAGGCTTAGGTGATCCTCCTGCTTCAGCCTCCCAAGTAGCTGGGACTACTGGTGCATGCCACTACACCTGACTATTGAGTTTTTGTTACCTGATGGGCTTTGTTCTAAGCCTCTACACGAATTATTTTTGTGTTATTAATTCTGTCATGCTTAGCTCCTTGATTTATGTGAAATATATATTTCACAGTAAAGCTCTTCTTAGAAATATTGCTTATACATTCCTGTCATAATATTCTGGTAGATATCATGCATTTCCATGGTTTAAACCATTTTACAATGAAAAACTGAAGCTGGGGAGGTGTAAATAACTTGTCCCAAATCATCTAACTACTAAAATGGCTAATTTATATATAAATTCATTTGGTTTTTCTCCAGAGCCCAACTGCTAACCAGTCCTCTGTGCTGCTTCAAGCAGCATTTGCTAGACAGTACTGAGCATTTACTACCTAGAAATTCTATTCTAAGCATTTAAATGCATTCATTCATTTTACCCTCTCTGTGATCCTCTGAAGTGGGATCCTCACCATTTTACAGATGAAGAAAACAAGGTGCAAGAGGGGACCATGACGATTTGAACATGCCAGGTCAGGAGGTCCTGTAACAGGTTCCTCAGGATGTGGCATGTGAGGTAGGATTTGGGCAGCATTTGGCAGATGTGCATGGGAGAGAGTGGTAAGGTGCATGGAGGAAAGAGAAACAACAGATCTACCCAGAAAGAAGAAACCAAAGGAGCTAAGCATGACAGAATATACAAAGAGAGTGTTTATGAAATACCAATGGCAATTCTGCACTTCCAGGCTTAGATTGAGAAGATTTGTGTAGCTAATGAGTTCATGTGCTTCAGAAGAAGGACTCTCTTGGGAAATGCACTTGCATACATTCTGGTAAGTAGCATACATTCTTTTGTGGATTCCCTCTCTTTTACCTGGGCCTCAGTCTGTTTTTTTTTCATTTATTTTCTGGGTGCTTGTACTTAAATTACTGTAAGAAATGGATCCATACTCATACTTTCTAGTGCTTGGACCAGAGAACAGCCTTCTTTCTCTTCCCCAGTTTTTGCTCATTCTTCACATGCCAGTGTACTTGCCATTTTTTCTCTAACAGTTTTGCTATGTCACTTGCTCGCCTGTGCTGTTATAATTCACATTTTGAATACGTGTTTTGTTTATGTGTCTCTATTGCATTAGGCCTTGTCTTCCTCTGAAAAAGAAACAATGCATTATTCATTTCCCCCATAGCATAGCTTGGCACATAAGGACCAAAAATGTCAGATGAATGAAGGAATGATGAAAAGGAAGAGATATGCATTAGTTAGCTAGATGTACAGTGGTGGAGTTCAGAAAGGAGGGCTCAGATATTAGCAAATCCTGTTGGCCCTATCTAGAAAATGTATCTAGAATCCAACCATTTGCCAGACCCTACACCACTTAGTTACTATCATTTCTTGACTGGTTCATGAAATAACCTCCCGATTCCTTATGCTGTGTCTTAGCCTTTCCCCCTTCATTGGGCTCTGCCTGTGAGGCAGGGCAGAGGACCTGGGAACAGGAAGAGTTAGAGCAGCCATCTGCATCCCCCTTTCTGTGAGATGGGGGAGGTGAACAAGAAGGTGAGAGACCGATGGGCACCAGTGAATCAGGGCCCTGATCAGCCCACAGATAATCATTCAAATTAAGGATAAAAATTGTGCAAAAGTCATTGGTTCCCCAAAGCCCGATTCTGACCAATCCTAAAAGGGCATAAAGAAACCCTCAGTAAGGTTTAAAAGCCCCCTTCCCAAGAGCTTCGAGGTCGGTATCTTTCTGGGACCCCTCCCCACTTGGCAGGGGAGCTGCTTTGTCTTCTATCTTTCCCTGACTTAAAATAAACTTTCATATTTCTATACCCCTCGCTATTCCTTGGACTTCATTCGTCGAAATCCACTGGACAAGAACCCTAAAGAGGAGACACCCCCATTTCACCTGCACCCACTATCCATTATCCACATGGTTTGTTCCCTCTCTACACCTTTCAATCTTGGCTAAATGTCACATTTTCCCTTTTGTTTCCTTCATAGACTACACATCTAGATTTCTATCACATCTACATCATCTATATATGTAATTAAATATAATATTACATATAATGTTAAATGATTATCTATAAAACAGTAAATTATTATTTATAAGCTAAGTCAGATTTTGGATTATTGTTCATATCCATACTAAAATACACTGTAGGAAAAGACTTCTTACTGCTTTGTGTAGGCCTAAGATACTGCTTGATGGATGAAGTTACTCAGTAAATATTTGTTCCAAGAATGAGAATCAATTGTTAAAAAAATTCTAAGACAATTTGGAAATAGAAATAACTTGAAGACAGAGATTATATTTATGTCTGTATCTATCTTTATCCTGAACAAAGAGACCATGGATAAGCCTGATCAGCTAGATCAATGGATATAACCTGGCATCTGGTTGTTTGTTTTGTAGATGACTGGGCTAAGAGTGTGAATGTTCTGGGTACTCACCAGTCTGAGGCAGGAAATGGGATGGATCAAGAGACTAAGAAGAGAGTTACTTCTTGCAGAATTGGGGTCCAGACAAGATAGCCAGGAGAGGGGATGATCTGCCACTAGCAGAGGCAGCCCGAGTTTGGAATATGTGAGTGCACATCTGTGCTGCTGGTGAGGTGGTATGGTGGCAGAGGTATTGGAATCATTTGGGTAGCTCTGTGCTGCAGTCCCAATACTTAGCTATGCAGGGAGTGTGATCCTGGGGACACAGGTAAAGCAATGCCCCAGAGAAGGACGGTGCTGTCAGCAAGAGATTGTAACTGCCGCTGCTTCTAACCCAGCCTCCCCTAAACACTCTGGGCGAATTTCTTTTTACCCGGACCTGGGTTTATGTGCAGGGCTATTGCATATGGTTTTGTAGGTTGCTTACTAGTTCAGTGTACGTTTTAAGTGGGAGCTGAAGTCCAGCTTGTGCTCTCTTGTCTCCGTTGCAGCCTGAAGGGGCAACTTTTTTCAATTTTCACAAAGTCATTGATATGGTAGTGATCACTAGATATGTATTTCAAGGCATATTCATGTATGTGTACATGTTATTAGCAGAGGGAAATGAGTTCCTATAAAGAAATAGTAGTAATCAGCCATGAATAAAATCCTGGAAAAGACAGAGTTATTTTTCTCCGTCTCTCCTACCCCTGCCCAGACCTCTGGCTAAACTATTGCAGAGCCATGGAAGTGGTGCCCACCTCACTCATGGCCAAGGGCCTGATAGTCACGATGCTTTAGGGAGCAAGAGGGAAGAGCACAGGAGACAAGAGAGCACAAGCTGGACTTCAGCTTCCACTTAAAACGTACACTGAATTAGTAAGCAACCTACAAAACCATATGCAATAATCCTGCACATAAACCTATGTGACCTGAATAGAACTTCCAGATACAGAACTTCCAGATACAGAACCAGGATACAGAACCAGGATACAGAACCAGATACAGAACCAGGAACAGAAATAAGTAAAGGAAATACACTATGGGGGAATTAATTAATTAATTAATTAATTTTTTGGCTGTGGGGATTGAACCCAGGGATGCTCTACACCTGAGTTACAAATCCAGCCCTTTTCAATTTTTTTATTTTGAAACAGGGTCTTGTTAAGTTATAGTGTGCTGGCCTCAAACCTTTGATCCTCTGTCTCAGCCTCCCAAGTACTATGATTACAGGTGTGCATGCACCACAGTCCCCGGCTTCAAAAAGATTTTTAAGATTCTATTTGGTGCACACGTATGGGAAATATTAACAGTTTAACTTCTTGGGAGCTCAACACAATTGATGCTAAATCCTATTAGTGTACTTGCAAGATCTTGAAACTAACTAGAATGCCAGTGCTCACTTCTCTTAGGTTGTACCTCTTACCGTGTGATTGAAATCAGGCTGATTTTGGGTGCAGTGCACTTCATCATCTGTGGTGATGGTTCAAGTGGTGATGGTAAAATGGATACACATAATATAGTAATTTCAGCCAGACTTTATATGATCTGGGGGAAAGGGATGAGGAATCAAGGCTCAAATGATCTCCCCATACCCAAGAACATAAAATGTACCTCTAAACTTAGTGAAGCATTCTGGCTTAGTTCATGCCGAATATTGTTTGTTTCTCAACAAGTCAGTAGACATTGAGATAAACCATTGTGAAATAGAAATTAGACAATTGTACTGCCAGAAAAAGCAATCCAGGACAAAGTGTGTATTTCCATACTTCCCGCTGCTTGTTCAGGGTGGTTTTTGAGATTCACAGATGCCACAATAATATCTATTCCACAAAGATATTTCTACTTTCACAGAATGGGCAAACGCACAGACAAAATTTTAGTTTGGATCTATATGGGGAGCATTCATATTTCTAAGAAGAGTATTACCAATATTTTAATTGGATAACTTTTCCTAGAATATAACTGATTATTTTAGCACTTTTTATAGCTACCTCTAGACTCGATCAAGCCCAGCCATATAGCCATCTGAAATATATAACTATCAAGAAATTTCTGTGTTAATAGGAAACTAAATGATCTGCCACCAAAAGGGCGGGGGTAAAGGCAAAGGAATTACATTGAGATCATAAACTATTATTGGGTTCTTGCAAGTATATTTCAATCTTCTCAACTTCCCAATCAAAAATGGTACTGCATTATATAATGCTCCAAAACTATAACAAAGTGCTAATAAGTTTGTAAAGATACATAAGTTTATCTCATTCAAAATGTCAATAAATAAAAATCATCATCTTTTTTTTAATTTTTTCTTCTCTTTGATCAATAATAACTCCTGGGTTTCTTTTGAAGTTCATTTTCAAATAATGTTAGAAATTTGAACAAGGTTAATAACAATTAGGTTTGCCAATGTTGATTCACTAGGACTACTCCTGGCTTAGTGACTTGCTCCAGCCTACCAGTGCACCTGCTGGTGCTTTCCTGTGCATGGCATGGATCTTCAAGTTGTACTCAAATGGTTGAAAACACAAATGCTAACTTTTTAAATATGAAGTCTTTTATTTAGTAAAAAAATGTATTTAACTATTAAATGTATTTAACAGTTTCCTGGATTAAAAAATAAAAGATACACTTCTCACCTTGGGAAAGCATGAAATGCTTTAACACATAATTCATGAAAGAAAGAAAAGACTTTATTGACTCTAATTATGTGCTTTCATATTAAAATTCATTTTCCCCATATGTGAGTTGTCTTTTATATTAATAGGCTTGAGGGCATTTAACAGTTAAAAATAACACACAATATTTTTAATGTTTTATGAGATATCCAATATCATACAATATAGGACCAAAGGAAAAAAATCTTGCTAGATATGTACATAGACCAATAGTTGGCTTCTCTTCTGCATATTCACCATTATGTTTACTGGTGAGTTTGGGAAAAAACATATGTCATTATTCTTCAAATATGGAAAACCTTTCAGAATATTTATGAATATTTTTAAAGGTTCTTCTGAAATATTGTGAAAAGAAAAAATTAAATGTAAAGCTTACAATCTGCTTCAATGATGAGAAAATTTTTTTAGAAATAAATATTGCTAAGTGGTTAATAACATTAAAAATGAAAATACGTTAAATGCTTTAAGTGCATAGAATGCTTAATTTTGAGAACGTGTAATGTAAATTATTTCCATGAGCATGTTCTAATTAATTTGGCCCACCAGGAAGAAAGAAGGTTAAAATTATGTTAACTGCCAATATATTTAACAGTATGTTTATGTAAAGTAAAAATCCCCAGGCCACTGTAAGCCAATCTTTGGGATAGACATAGTTGCAGATTTCCTATATATGCAATTCCTCTTAATGATACTTGTATGTACTTTGATTGCCAAAATGAAAGTCATTTAATATCTCAGGCTTGGCAAGAGGCTTCAGTCAAACTAGCTGCTGGGTTTTGCTGAGTTTTATAATCATGTTTAATTTAATTCAAGAAAGCAGAAACATTTTCATTTCCTCAATTAAAAAGTTAACATTAACATATTGTAACACTTTTTCCTTCTGACTGATCAATCATGTTATATCATAGGTTAATTTACTATATGAGAGGAAAGTTTAATATAAAATGGGAGGAAAAATAAAACAAAAATTGAACATATGTATATATTTTAACCTTTTAATTCTGTCCTATATTTAATTTTAGTACTATAAACAAAGCTGTGAA
>PVJS01025523.1:0-27780 GCA_004027185.1 Glis glis
TTTTTTGCGGTACTAGGGATTGAACGCAGGGGCGTTCTACCTCCGCACTACATCCCCGGCCCTATTTTTTATACTTTATTTTAAAACCGGGTCTCACGAAGTTGCGGAGGGCCTCACTAAGTAGAGAGAGAGAGAGAGAGAGACAGGGAGAGAGAGAGAGATAGAGAGAGAGAGAGCTGAGGCTGGCCGTGAACCTGGATCCTTCGGTCACCGCCTCCCAAAGTACTGGGATTACAAGCGTGCGCCACCACGCCCGGCTCTCTTTTCTACTTTCATGGAATCCCCCCTTTTTTCCCCTAGTTTTTCCCTCTAGTCTTCACATATGAAAGAAAATATAAGATATTTCTCTCTGAATCTGACTTATTTCACTCAAAATTATGGTCTC
Source organism: Glis glis (assembly GCA_004027185.1). Lineage (NCBI taxonomy): Eukaryota > Metazoa > Chordata > Mammalia > Rodentia > Gliridae > Glis > Glis glis. Next base: position 386 of record PVJS01025523.1, read on the forward strand.
TAGTTCCATCCGTTTTCCTGCAAATGACATTATTTTGTTCTTCTTTATGGCTATTGTGTTTATACTGTATTTCTTTATCCATTCATCTATTGATGAGCACCTAGGCTGATTTCACTTGGCTATTTTGAATTATGGTGAGATAAACATGGGTATGCATTTATCTTTAAAGTATGCTGACTTTAATTCTTTTGGATAAATACCAAGGAGTGGTAGAGTTGGATCATATGAGAGTTCTGTTTTTAACTTTTAGAGGAATCTCTATTTTGATTTCCATTCTGGCAGTACTAATTTACATTCTTAACAACAGTGTATAGGAGTCACCCTCCACACACATACTTTCCAACATTTATTGTCTTTTTGTATTTGTGTGTGTATGTGTGTGTGTGTGTGTGTGTGTGTGTGTGTGTTGTATGTTTGTTACTGGGGATGGAACTCGGGGACTCTCTATATCCAAGCTACACCCCCAACCCTATTTTATTTTTTGTTTTGAAACAGAGTCTGGCTAGAATGCAGAGAATCTCACTAAATCGCTGAGGCTGGTCTTGAACCTGCAATCCTCCTGTCTCAGCTTCCCAAGTACTGGGCTTACAGGCATGCATCCCTAAGACCCATTCTTTTTGTATTCTTGATGATTTCCATTCTGAATGGAGTGAGATAAAATCTTAGTGGAGCTTTGCTTCACATTTCTCTGATAGCTAAAGATGTTGAACATTTTTCACATAGTTTTGGCCACTTGTTCTTTCGAATGTTCAGTTCATTTGCCCATTTATTGATTGGATTATTTGCCGAACTTGAAACTTTGAGTCTAGAAGGAAGTTAGGAATGTTCTTGCCTGTATCACATTTTTGTGCAGAAAAATGGCCCTTACTGTAAAGGGAAAACAAAATGAACATTTTCCTCCTCATCCACTTAGATTGACACTCCCTTTTAAAAGAGCTCATCAGGAAGGATTATATAATTTACTCTGAATATTTTCACAGACCAAAGAAGAAATCTACTCAAGGAAAGTGCTGGGTAATGGTTTGATCTCCAACAGACAACACTTTCTCTGATGACCGTTGGCTGCACCCATGTGCTATGTGTTTGTTTATTTTTAATTGCTTCACAGTTGTCCCAGAGTGTGAGAAGTCGGGTTCCATTGAGCTGGCACTTCTAGTTTTAATTTATGCATGAGTTTGTACATTGTTTTTCTCCTGCAGTTCTCAAAGAATTTTATGGGCCATTACTGAGTGACTAAAATGGGTGCAGATTTTGCAAGCCTCTGCCAGAAGATGTTTATTACTGTCATCATTCTTAGGAAAATCATGTTCCAGCAGGTTCAGGCAGTGTGCAAAACGTGGCACATGTGTGAATTGGCCATTTCACACCGCTCTTACAATATTGTCAGTAATAATAAAACCAAGGGAAAGACCTTGGGGAGGGGGATAAGCTACACATTAATTTGGTCATGAAGCTTTGATATGTGATCTTTGTTAGGCCCAGAGATACAAAGTGCAGCCTGCTTTGTAAACTTCCCACCAAGAGTTAGAGCAGTAGATTTGTTGAAGGTTGCCACTTCTGATGGAGTTTCTATCTCATGAAGCCCATGTCCAGAATGTAAAATTCTTGGAAGCTTCTGGATGATTTTGTCTTGTACTTATTTAGTTAATTTTGAAAAACAACTTTTCACCTGCATCTCACATTGCAGTGATACAGAAAGCAAAATCCACTCAAGGTTCAAGTTGTAGTGCATCACTAGCTATAGAAAGTCCTTCACAGGCTTTTCTGTGCTTACCTTTACATCTGCCATCCCCACATTCCTAGAACTATGTTTTGCTTTCTTTTTTGTTGTTTTTGGCAGTTGTAGACAAAGTTCAGGCATGATTTTGGACACCGATCAGTTGATATCTCAAGTCAATACCTTTTTTTGGGGGGGGGATACTGGGGATTGAACTCAGGGGCATTCTACCTCTGAGCTACACCCCCAGCCCTATTTTTTTGTTCTTTATTTTGAAATAGGGCTGAGTAACTCACTAAGTAGCTGAGGCTGGCCACGAACCTGCGATCCTCCTGTCTTAGGCTCCCAAGTACTGGGATTATAAGCGTGTGATACCACACCCGGCTAGATCGATACCTTTTGATTAGTTCACTAAATTATTAGTATTTCCTCCTCCATCTAATGTTTCAAAGCCAATTCTTATTTTATTTCTCAGAGTAAGTCTCTTGATACAGCCATTTTTATATATTTTCAAATGCACTTTCAATTTTTATATTCACTTATTATATATGATTTATTTATCATAATAAATTTTAAATGGGGAACATGTGAGATATTATCCAACAAAGGCTAATATTTATTTTAAAAAGTCTATGTCAATAAACACAGCAAAATTCATGCCATTCATATAAACAGGTAGCATTTATTGGTAAGCTCTTAGTGCCAGTATATATGAATTAACAAGGCATGATTTGAGTTGAGCTTTTGAAGGACGCCATATTAACAGTACCTCTTCCATTTTAAGTTTTGTAAATTAAGGGTGAAAAATAAACACCACAAATGAGTGGCAGATGGGACCTGGAATATCACCTTTACTATTAATAAAAGCTAAATTTAAGGGAAATTTTAAGAGGTATGAGTCAAATGGGCTTCCTAAGTTTGAAACTCAGGGTTGGAGAGCTTCATCCAGCAACCTGGGACAAGAGATTTCTTGCCTGCAACATCAGAGTCTACCCTTTGATATATGAGAAGCAGCTTCCCCCCCCCCCAAAAAAAAAACAGGGCAGATAGGAGCAAATGATTTCCACTTTTAGCAATAGGTAAGGAGGCAGAGAAAGACTTGTAGTACTTAGGGATGAGTTATCCTCATTGAAACCAGAAATATTACAGAAAATCATTAGCTGTATGCATGGTGGCTGGCTATAATAATCATATTAAAATCACAGCCAGTCTTAGTTTCTATTTATTTTGATTTCCAAATAAAAATTGTTGCCTATATTTAAAAATATTTTGAATAAATCCATCAGGTATTGCAATTCACATGGAATTTTAACTATGATTTTACAGGATATACTTATACTAAAGTTTTCTTGTTGTTTATCTGAAACTTAAACTTAACTGGGTACCGTGTATTTTTATTCAGTTAATTTGTCAACCCTAATTTCAAAGATTTTATTTTTGTTTTAAAATATCAAAACCCATCATTTCCAATTCTTGTTCAAAAAGTCTATATTTTTTTAATCCACAAGACTCACTCTTCTTCCTGCTTAAAAGCTGCTGGGTTTGGAGTCAGTGAAGATTACTTCACTCTAAACTCCAGCGGTGGTTCCTGGTAGGTATAATTCTGTTGCGGTAACTCCATACCACTTACTACAGTGCTTGATTCAGGTCTCCAAAGTCTGTGCCAATCAAGATATGGCATTTCTTTATCTAAGGAGAATTTTCTGCGATGGGCATATGATCCACTAAAGGAGTCAAGTTGATTCAAGAGTAAAGAAAAATTATGCTGTTGGGCTTTAAGGAAAGAGTGTTTGTAGATTTCTCAGACAGCTACTTATAGCCAACTTTTGTTTCATTCTGAAAGATGTGGTATAGAGATATATAGCCCAGAACTGTAAGTATTTTGACACTGTGAAGGAACTTGATGTTGGGATAACACTAGTACTATGGAATACAGGGAAATAAAATTAAACTGGGTCTTTGATGATACTGAGCTGCTAAATCAAGCCAAAATCTTTCTCTAGAATTTCTGGCTATGTTAGCTAGCCAATCAATCACCTATATTATTTAATCTTTATTGTTAGGTCAAGTTTTATGGGTTTTAAAATTCCAACTTACTATTATATTTTATTTGAGGTATGAAGAATCCAAATTTGTAATAAACTTATTTTCATCCAATTCAAATTACTTTTGCTAAGGGATACTAATGTTCTGAAGGAAAAAGGATCAAAGAAGTCCCTTCGTCAATATGAAACATGTTTGGACACAAGCCAAACTATGTGCTCAAATCATAGGGTGGATCATATTCAGAACTTAAAACTGTGCCTAAGTGCTATGTCATGCTTACTCTGTGAGCAACTCCTAAATTGAGGATGTGGAGGCATTGAGATGATCACAAAGAAGATAATTAAGGCTCAGTTCTCAAAAGGTATGAAGACTAAATTGAATACCTTGAACTGAATTCAAAATCAAGAATGGCCCCAATTTGTAGGTACAAACGAGAAAAGAGCTTTTATGAGATGTTGAAAACATGCCTGTAGACATCAATTTACTAATGCTTGTTACTGAAGTATTCAATATTACAAAAATATTTTAATAGATGTCATATGAGAAAAGAGTTGCAACTTTTCTCATGTTCCTTTTAGCTAAAATCATATAATGTCATGAAAGAATGTTTCTCATGGCTGATGGAAGGAAAGGTAGGACAGAGAGCTGAGTGGTCTAATATGGGAGCCGATGAAGTCAACAGTGCCAGTTTGATGATCACATGAGTGATGGCTTTAATTATTCCATGCAACAAATACATACTGAGTGGTTAATAAATGCCAGGTGGTCTACTACACCCTAGTGATTAAATAATGGAAGACATGGTATCTGCACTCAAATAGCTCGCAATCTAGCGAGAGAAAGAAATTATTAGATCATAGTATGATACTTTATCATGCAACCATAAGTGTACTGGCTGCTGTGGAAGCAAAGAAAAACTACCCCTAATCTAACTTAAAACAAAGAGAAAAGATGGTGCCTAAACCGCCTCTTAAAAGAGGAAGTAGAGTGAGGGAAGTAGATGTGTCAGAGAGAAAGTGAGAAGGAGAGGTGGTTGGTGGGGTTGACAGAGGGTATTGTACAGACAGAACTTAGCATACATAAAGACTGAATGGGAAGAGAATGCACTCTGCATTCAGAACAGTTCAGAATGGCAAACATTCACAAAGCCTCTTAAGAAATAAGAGGTGAAACTGCAACCATAAAATAATGATGAATGCTATTTTAAGACAATAATAATTTATTTAATTTTGGTGAGAATTCATTGAGGGAATTTAAGTAATGGAATGATAACATATGATCTATGTCCTTCTGAACAACATGGAAATGGATAGGAAAGGAGTAATATTAATCAGGAGGAAAACAGGAGGCTGTAGCTATCTATAATTTGGGAAAACCTGGTGATGATGCAAATTAAAGAGTCAGAGCTAGAAACATGAAGAGATATGTTTAGTTTTGTTTGTTTTTGTCAGAGTCTGTATCTATCTATAGCTTTATAATTTTTAATGTAACTGGCCTAGAAATATATAATATATATATTAGAACTTTACAGCAAAATATTAACTATGTTTTTCTAAGTATGATAATATAAGTGGCAAGTTTTATTTTTTCTTCATATATATATTCTAATTTTTCTACAATGACCATGTGTTTCAAAAATAAATGTGTGCTATAAAATACTTACAATATTTCACCCCTTATAGTTGCTATAGTCATTAAATCTCAGGGGACACCTTTTACTATAACTAAAATATTTGCTCAAAGCATGTATTGCTGATAAAGAACCAATTCATTTTTTGTTTATTAAGGATTTTATATCTTAAAAGCATATCATATTAAAGGACTTATGCTTTTTATCATGAAGGAGTAACTCTTACAGGACTATGTTTTACTCTACTTTAAATAGCTAAGACACTTAACAATTATGAAAATACTCTAGAAATTGGATAGCAGACAGAATATGACTGGAATTACTAATAGAATGAAAAAGGATGAGTGAGATTTAAGATTACCGTAGCTTACAAACTGGAGACACTAGACTGTGATGAAAAGAGTAGCATAAGTAGGGATAAGAAAATAGAAGTAATTATTGTAAGGTATTTTTATTTGCTTGTTTTTGTACTGGAGATTGAACCCAGGGAAGTTCTAAATCCAAGCTACACCCCCAACCCCTTCTAAATTTTGAAACAGGGTCTCGCTAAATTGTTGAGGCTGTCCTTGAACCTGTTATCCTCCTGTCTCAGTCTTGGATGCAGAACCGATAAATTAAAGATGAATATTTTAAACTCTAGTGCAAACACAAATACACACTTAACTTAGAAGCCACCAGTGGAGATAAAATGAAATTATACAAAAATACAAAATTAAAATAAGGCAAAGGAGCAATTGACACATTATAAAAATCTATTGTCTACCCATCTCTCCATATAAAAACCATTAATAATTATATTAAGTATAAATCACCCAAACAATCCAGATAAATGATGGAGATTTTCAGACTAGATAAAAGGTAAAATCCAATTTATGCTTATAAAAGAAATCTATTTTAAAGAAAAAGAAAGATATAATTTATAATAACAAATAAAACGATATATTATGTAACCGGCATTAGACTGTATTCACATTAGACTATAGTGCATAGAAAACTATTAGAATAAAGAGATAAATTTCATAATAAAAAAGTTTTAAATTAAAAAGAAAAATAAATACCTGTATTAGGTACCTAAATTTGTGTTCATCTAATAAGAGAACCTCCAAGTAGGTAAAACAAATATTGATAGACCTAAAAGAAGAAATTGACATATTCACAAAATATTTTTAGATTTTAAAATTCCTATTTTATCTCAGCAATTGATAGCACAGTGGACAAAAAAAGTTAGCAAAGTTACAGATGACTTGAAAAATACTACCAACCAACTTGACCTATTGTGGCTGATATATCATATAAAACATTCTATCCAAGCAGAGAAGAATATGTATTCTTTTTTTCACATATCAAACATTCTTTAAATTAGACCATAGACTACATAAGTGTCAAGAAACTTAAGAAGACTGAAATAATACAAAACATGTTCTCTGAATACAAAAGAATGATATTTAAAATAAATAACAGAAAGACACATAGAAAAATATTTTGAAATTAAACAACATCCATATAAAACATAATTTAATAAAAATAATTTAGCCGGGCGTGGTGGCACACGCTTGTAATCCCAGTACTTTGGGAGGCAGAGACCGGAGGATCCGGGTTCGCGGCCAGCCTCAGCTCTCTCGCTCTCTCTCTCCCTGTCTCTCTCTCGCTCTCTTTCCTTAGTGAGGCCCTCCGCAACTTCGTGAGACCCAGTTTCAAAATAAAGTATAAAAAATAGGGCCGGGGGTGTAGCGCGGAGGTAGAACGCCCCTGCATTCAATCCCCGGTACCACAAAAAAAAAACAATAATAATTTTAACTAAATTAAAATAAAAACACAACTAGCAAAATATGTGGGGTTCAGGTAAAACTTAGTATTTTATTTCCTGAGAGGAAAAGTTGTTGAGTAAAATACTTGAGAATCTGAAAAAATGAAAACAAAATACCATCCAAGTGAATTAAAAAGTGAAATCTTGAAGAAAAGAGCATAAATTGATGAAATAGAAAAAAAGACAATAGAAAAATAAGTGAAACCAAAATTTGGCTTTGAGAAAGAGCTGATCAAGAATGAGAGACAGCACAATTACCAATATCAGGAAAGAAAGAGTGAGTTTCACCACAGATCTTTTAGACATTGAAAGGACAATAGAGGACGTTGATGAATAAATGTGTCCCACTAAATTGTCTAATTTTGATCAAATGCCCAAATTCATTAGAAGATATACATTTTTAAAAGATGAGTTTAGAAGAAAAACTGAAACCCTTTATCAATACCTTATATGTTCAATTTATACCTAAGCCCTCCCTATAAGCAAGATTCTAAGCCCATATCACTTAAGAGGTGATTTTAGTCAATAGACAGATTCTTTCAAAAAATAAAGCCTATTTAAAAATCAAGTAGATGTTGCTACAAACCAAATATATTAAGAGAAAGCTACAGACAAATATCCTCATGAACACACAGATAAAATATCCTTAGCAAAGTATTAGCAAATTGATTTCAGAAGGATATAAAGAGAATAATTATGTTAACTGTGTGGGGTATATACCAGGAATAAACAATTGATTTAATATTTGAAAAACAATCAATGTAATTGACCATATTAACATAAAAAAGAGAAAAACATTTGATCATCTCAATATAATGTAGACAAATGTGAAAAAATTTCAATACTTATTTAAGCTAAAAACTTTCAACACATTAGGTTTAAATAACTTTTTCACACAGGCAAAAGGCATGCATTAAAAACTTACAGTGAACATCAGACTTTTAATAGTGAAAATCTGAATGCTTTAGCTTATGATTGAAAATAAGGTAAAAGGCTGTTTTCTCTACTTCTATCCAACATTTTATTATAGATTTTAGCCAGCCCAAAAGTAAAAGAAATAAGAAATATAAAGATTACAAAGGCCTTAATAAACTGTCCTTGTGAACAGATGACATAATTATATATATAGGACATTCTAAGGAATCATCATCAACAAGAAAACCACAGGAATAAGTAAGTTTAACAGGGTCACAGCTTATAAAAAACAATGTATACAAATCAAGGGTAGATCCATAAGACCCTAGGTTCAATCCCCATTCCCCACCCCCCCAAAAAGTGTATTTCTATACTACCAAGGAACAATTAGTAAATAAAATTTCAAGATACAATCAAGATGTACACAGTGGCCGGGCGTGGTGGCGCACGCTTGTAATCCCAGTACTTTGGGAGGCGGCGACCGGAGGATCCGGGTTCATGGCCAGCCTCAGCTGTCTCTATCTCTCTCTCGCCCTGTCTCTCTCTCTCTCTCTCTCTCTCTCTCTCCTTAGTGAGGCCCTCTGCAACTTCGTGAGACCCGGTTTCAAAATAAAGTATAAAAAATAGGGCTGGGGGTGTAGCGTGGAGGTAGAACGCCCCTGTGTTCAATCCCCGGTACCGCCAAAAAAAAAAAAAGATGTACACATAGTCAAAATTATTTTTAGAAAATGAAGTTATATTTCCTGATTTAAATACTTAGTAAAATGTTACGGTAGGCTAGGCATGGTGGTACATCCCTTAATCCTAGTACTTGGGAGACAGAGATGGGAGGATTACAGGTTTGAGGCCAGCCTTAGCAACTTATTGAGACCCTCAGCAACTTAGTGAGACTCTGTTTCAAAATAAAAAATAAAAATGGCTGGGCTGTACCTCAGAGGTAGAATGCCCCTGGGTTCAATCCCCAGTACTGCAATGAATGAATGAATGAATGAATGAATGAATAAATAAATAAATGTTACAGTAGTCAAGACATATATTATGTAGTTTTGGAATAAGGAGAGATCTACATCAAGGGGATTCAACAGAGAATACAGAAATAGATAAATACATTTATAGTCAATAGATTTTTTTAAGGTATTGAATGTATTCACTAGGGACAAATACTCTTTTCAACAAATACATATCCCTGTGGAAAAGTGAACTGTAAACAATTCCTCATACTATACATAGAAATGAACTCACAAACTTAAAATCTTCATAGTTTTCAGAAGAAAACATTGGACAAAATTGCTGTAATCTTATCCTAGGTAAATGTTAGATAGAATGCAACATGCCATAAATAAAAATATATTTGACTCATAAAAATTAATATTTCTAGCTTTTGTGGAGTGAGACCTATAGACTAGTGGAAGGGAACTAGGGGAGGAAACTAGGGAAAGGAAAAAGGAGAATTGAGGAAGGAAGCAGCTCAATTAATACTATGACAATATATGAAGGTGTACTATGGGTTTTACTAATATGTATGGGAAGGAAGAAGGAGGGAATGGGGGGATGCAGAAGGAAATTCACCAAGAGGTCTGTGTATGTATGTTTGTATCACGTTGAACCTCACTATGACGTATAATTGCAATGCATTAATAAAAGTATTTTTACAAAATAAAATGAAAATGAAAAGGCAGCCCACAGACCGGTTGAACATGTTTGTATTACACATATCTGACAAGTAATTTTCATTTAAAATATAAAAAATCATTCTTACAATTCAAGAAGATAACTAGCAACCAATATTTTCTTTTTTTTTTTTTATCAGAAATCACCAAAAAAGATACACGAATGGATGACAAACACAAGGAAGTAGTCCAATGCTTTTAGGCCTTACAGAAATGAAAAGGAAAATCACAATGAGATATTGCTGTATACTTGCTAACATTAAAAATACTAAAAATACCAGAAGTTGGAAGGCTCTAGAGCAACAGGAAGTCTCATACATTGCTGGTAGGGATATAAAATCAAATAACTATCTTGGAAATCAGTTTGGCAGCTTCTTTTTTTTTTTTTGCGGTACCGGGGATGGAACCCAGGGGCGTTCTACCTCCACGCTACACCCCCAGCCCTAGTTTTTATACTTTATTTTGAAACCGGGTCTCTTCTTAACATGCAGTTAAATAATTTTTCTAGGCATTGTGGTGCATGCCTGTAATCCTAGTACTTAGGAGGCTGAGACAGGAGGATTGCAGGTTTGAGGCCAGCCTTGGAAACTTAGGAAGACCCTCATCAACCTAGAGAGACCTTGTCTCAAAATAAAAAAAAAAAATAGGGGTGGGCGTATAGTTTGGAGTTAAAATGTCCCTGGGTTCAATCCCTAGTACCAAAATAGGTATTGTAAGTATTTACTTAAGAGACATGAAAAACCTTGCACTTAAATGTTCCTAGAAAGTGTATTCTCAATGGGTAAAAAACCTATGAACCACAGAAATGTCTATCAAAAAGTGAATGGATACGCAAGTGTAGTGTATTCATATAGTGAGATGCTGCTCAGCAATTAAAACAAAGTATCTGTCTTGAGATATTCCAACTACATGAATTAATGTAAAAAGCATTATGGTGAGCTAAAGAAGCTGTATGCTGTATGATCGCATTTTCATAAGATTCTAGATCAGCAAAAATGAATCTACAATGACACAAGGTATAACAGCAAAATCTCAAGTAAGAAGCAGGTGAATTAAGAGCAAAAGGGGCACAAGAAAGGTTTGTGGGTAGTGGAAATATTCTGTATATTGATGATAATGCTGATTATAATGGTGTAGTCAAAGCACTTCTGTTATTCCAAGTGAATTATATAAAAACAACTCAATTAAAATAGTATATACCATTTAAACTCATACCAAAGGATAAAAGAACTGTGGGACTTGGGATGAGGCCTGTGGAGAGTGCCTAAGGACATGCTTTTTGAATTGTGAATTGCTTGACATAAGTGCTGCCATTTTGAGGCAAATGTGTGTGAGTTAAAGTGAGACACCCAAAATGACAGCCCGGGAGCCCCCCAGGTCTGGCTTGAGTGATAAGATCTGTTTAACGCCCTCTCCCCCTGGCTGATGCAACCCTAGCACTAGATGTAACTGCGCATGCCCAGCCTCCGTTTAAGGAGCATATGCCTAACTAAGATAAGACCCCCTCTCAAATGGTATATAAGGCCCAAGAGAATTAGGCCCAGTGAGCCTCCAGCTCCAAGTCAAGTGAGTTACCAGACCCCTGGTCACGGTGCTCCACGACTGCTGGTGTGTTCCCACCAACAGTGACAACCCAAGAACCTGGAGGAGAAACTGCGTTCTGGTAAGCTCCCCCGCTGTCTCGGCTGCGCAGAGTTAGGACCCCCATACCCCATGTGAAGTGTGAAAATAAATTGTTATAAACTCCCATCAGGAGTCTGAATCTAAATTCCACCAGTCTATAGCTCTCCAACTCTCCCTAGTGGGTGGGGCCACTCAGAACAAGGCCTCTTTATAGGTTTTTGTTTCCTTCTACATCATATGAAGAAGAGTTGAACCAGAAAACAATTAAGACTCATTGCATCACACATTTCTAAAGCAAATATTACATTTTTCCATTACATCACATGTTTCTAAAGCAAATACTGCACTTTTCCAATCCCTGCACCCCATCCCAGAGTGGAAAGCTTGATGTAGAAGACAGATGGTCTTCAAACAGCTAAGAGTTCAGATTCTTATTAGTAGGGTGAGTAGAATCTAACATGTTACAGTTTCTTCATCTACAAAATTTAGATAAAAATCTATACACTTTTGGGTATGCTCATTGGGTTGTGAAAATCAATGGACTCAAGAAAATGATGAAATTCTTACCCTCAGTAGGTGCTGAATTTATATAAATTCCTCTCTACTTTCAGTGGAGGGAAAAAAAAGTTTCAAGATTCAACACTGAAAATAAAGTTAAATAGAATACCAAGTAGATACCCTTATCATTGGATTCTCCAGGGTGGACATTGAGCATCTATAAAAGATTTCTCCTTCTGCTAGCCACCTTTGCAGATGCTGAGCACAGCGCCTGCATGCTGTTGGGGGTGAGAAGACAGCATGCAGGAGGGCCACGGTGGGAATGGTAGGCAGCTTTGCCTTTGCAGGTTTCTCCTGCTGAGATCCCTCAGACAGCTGAACCATGTGACTCTTTTCTTACACTCCCAAGTGGGCCATAAGAGTTATTTAGTGCATTTTCTTGGGTATCACATATGTATATGTATAGCTGAATTTAGGACAGTTCAGGATATTCACATTTTTCAAAAATTCTTTGTCTTTACTTTGATGGCTTTTCTTCTAAATTAAAAAAATAATCATAAAATAAAATCCCTAGATACTTCTATTCTATGGAAGCCTAAAGACTTAATGATTTAGTATCTCCAGGGCCTTGTAAGAAACAAAATGTGACATTTTCTTAAACATACAAAAACATTTTCTTTATGGGCAAAGCCTTAAGGTGTTTAGCAGATCACAAGGGGACAAAAGAGTTTAAGTGAAACTTCAATGATATACCAAGCCGGGTCAGAAAAAGGTAGATCTCTCTAAACTCAAGTACCACCTATGGACACAGAACATTTCACGACCCATGTATCAGCCAACCACTGCCGATGGGATAGTTTAAACAACTCCTCTAGGGCCAATTTAAAAGGGTAAACATGAGAGAAGCTTTTATTAATGTTTCCCTTCATCACAAAAGCAATTTCCCACTGTCATCTGAGCTTTTTACGATGGCCCACTACCAGCGCAAGCCACTTTAGTTTGCCTCTGACTGTGCACCAAGCAGAAAAGAAAACAAATCAAATAATTAAAACGGTCAAAAATGTACCATTCCAGAATGGCTCGATCCTTTTAAAAAATTTATAAGAGCTTGTTTTTCTAAAGAGGGCAGAGTGTGAAGGAGGAACAGAGCAATGGCTCTCTCCCCTTCTCACAACGAGCCAGATATCTAAAACTCATCTAGGGATGCTGAAGTGTCTTCCATCACAGCTACTGAACCAGCTGTTGCCTACCTTCCTCATTCCAGCCCTAGTGCCTGGGCCTCAGTGCTTGTAGGACCAGAAATCTTTGTTACTGATTTAAAAATACGTACTAGTCGATCCTGGTGAGAAATGACAAGCCCATTCAGGCATGAGAGTGTTCTGGCAGAAATAGGGTTAATTTTCTTCCCCCCCTGAGCCAGTAGCTCCCACACCTGTCAACCATCAAGGCTGGGCTTGCCAGAAGCCTCAGAGTGAATGGGCATGGGCGCAGCTGTGGCAAATTAGAGTATCCTGAGGAGGTCCAGCATAAAAGATGTGAACTCTTACATATGCCTCTGTGGGGTGTTGACTGATCCAAAAACAATGTTGCTATGGGGAATCAAGAGTGGTAGGAGACTCAGAGGTTTCAACCACAGCCTCCCCTTAATAATATATGCTATGTCAAGTTGTATGTGTGCCCACGTTTGTAGGTGGGGGGTATCTATATATTTTTCATAAGGCCCCATAGAGTTATAGCAAGGCAACAACAGCTATACTTTTTTCGTGATTATAAGAAATTATTTGGAAAGGGATACAATCATGAAAATGATCTTTCAGCTCTCTCCATCACCAGGTATGAAAACTACATAATTACCGATGAGACAATATTTAATGATGTTCGTAATGCCCTTTCTCTAGAGTACATAGCTGCCATAATATGGCAATCAAGTAGAGATGTTTTAAAGGAAGTGACTAACAGTGAAAATTTTGGGAATAAAAGGTGTTTGGCTCAATTGGGACAATATCTTGATATCTGTAGGTGCCAATTTTCTTGCTATTTTGAACCTTACATTCCAATGTGATTGTGCCTTAACTTTTTTTAAAAAAGCGTGGACAATAATATCCAAAGAGTTATGTCATAAAAGGGTCTCTAATATTCCTGCATGAGTATGGGATGCTCCAGGCCTTCAGGCCCTCCCCACTTTCAGCTTTGTGCATAAAATAAAGGGAGTAGAAGTACAGGATGGGTAGGGAGGTTACATGGTGGGGAAAATATAAAAGGGAAAAGGAACATGGAGAGAGGCTTAAATGGTACTTTACACTCCTGTACTCATTAAATTTCTCTAGTGGAATGTGAAGTAGATATTTCAAGCAATGATAGAATAAAAACATCGTAGAGCACTGTGCTTCCTGTTTGCACTGAGCAGGAACTGAAACTAGGGGCAGAGAGATACATCTTAGTGTTTCCACGAAGCCAGCATATATTCTCAGTAAAGAAGCAAAAAAGCAAAAATAGCTAATTGCTTGTGAAAGTTAGGCCCATTGACTGTAGCTTAATTACAGTCTACCACCAAATCCTATATTAGTAGAAATAATACAACTATAAAGAATTAAAGTAAAATGACATCTTGGCTGATCAAAAGTTCTAGAATCCTACAGGGTCATAATTTAATATCTTGCACACTATAACCATCATTAATAGCAAAGACATAATGAAATCAATTTTGAAAGAGACTGTCTCCCAGGGCTCTCTACTTAGATGTGAAGTTTTTGCAGGGGAAGAGAGCAATTGATGGTATAAGCATTAGATTTGGCCCAGCACAGTCCCTCAAAGCAGATTAAAAAAAAAAAAACACTATCTATATTGCTATTTGAAAATTTAGGGAACTGGCACAGATAATTGATTTAGAGAATTCTCAATTCATCAAAATACCCCAAGCATCTTAAGAATAGGAGTCACTTTAATTACAGTAGCTATTATCGGACATTGCAGAGCCCATTTCTTAAAGACATGCAGAGTCTGCAAAGTCCTGCTGAGCAGACCTCACCCTGAGATGGAGCTGGCTAGCTGGGTCCTAACCGACTCAGCTAGACCCTAAGAGACCTGCAGAATGGGAAGTGCATGCCCTCACTTTATTGGTCTGACCTATGATTGCCCTTCAACTCTGCATTCATCTTTTTTTTGAAGGGTAGAGGAGTGCTTAAGAAGAGTGTGCTACCTTGCTTATTCAACCAGACTACCCAGCGCATGTCTAGCACATGCGCACTGCAGTATTTTGTGATGTGTGTGTTTTTGGTGGCCTTGAAATAATTCTCTAGATGAGCAACTTATTTCACATAAGCTTGAGAGAAGGCCATGAGTTGGAAGGAGTTTGTCATTGCTACCAGTCCAGTTCAATATGAACTACTGATCTAAGTATACTGTATCTATATTATTTCTTTCCCTTGAGGGTGTCCCCACTTCTGTACTATAAAATCAAAATTAAATGAAGGAAATGAACCTTCAAATTGGAATTTTGATTCCTGAAAAATTGCTTAAAGTCAAGAATTGTTTATTCTAAATTTATTTGGTTGACTCCTAATGATCTTAAACCAATGGCAACCACTGGGTATCTATGATTGATCTCCTACAGAATAAAGCAAATATCTAAACATATCAACATGTGATTATGTAATAATGATCATCCTGCTGCCTTACAGAAATGTGACTATGGCCACTCTCTTGCTAGTAATTATCACAGCTATGACTTTATCCCTTTTGGCATAGGGATAGGGGTTAGCAGTAATGAATCAGTCTTTTCTTTTTCAGTTCAGTTTTGGCATTAGTTAACTCATTGGTTGTAGGAGAAACTGGGTATTATTTCTGTATGATGGGTTGTTAAATTTCACATATGCTAAACACATATGAAAATGGAATATTCTTTTTATCTAAAATCATTCTATATTTTTCTGAAACTTGGATTCTCTTTAATTTTGGTAGGAGCTCTTTTTCTTGTTCTGTTTTTGTTTTTGTTTTGTTTGTTTGTTTTCAGTACTGGGGATGAAACCCATAGGTTTGCAAATTCTCTATCACTGAGTTATATCCCCAGTCCTAACAGTGGTAGAAGGAACTAATATGGATGGGATTTTAAATGTGTCCTTTTGACACATTTTGAACCCAGGGGCACTCCATCTCTGAGCTATTACCCCAGTCCATTTTATTTTCTTATTTTGATTATTTTGAAACTTAGCATGTGTTACGTTACCACATGCTGGTCTCCAGCTTGTGATCCTTCTGTCACAGTATTCCAAGTACTGAGATTACAGGTGTGTGCCACCATACATGGCTAAATGTGTCATTTAAAGGTAACTCATTTCTTTCATTTAAAATTATGCCTTTGATGCCATCTCCATTTCTCCCCCTTTTTTCCTATCCAATATGATACCTGGACACATCATAAGGCACCAGTAAAACTCAAATTTGAGTGGTGGCATCCTCTAAAATGGCCCCTGGTCCACTTGGTCAATGTTTATCCTGATGCCATCTACTTTTGATACCTGTGACTGGTGAAAATCATGTTTTTGCTTCATTTTGTTTGCTCTGCTCACTGGTGCCCACATGCCCCTTTCCTTGCATGAACAGGTTCCACTGCTCTGCCATGGCCCCAACTCAGCCTTTCCTGGTCCTGCCGCTCTGCCGAATCTCACTCACAACAAGCGTCTAACCCCTCTTTGCACAATGTCTCGCTAATAAACCAGTGATTTCTCTGTTCCCCACTTAGAAGCACACTGTCTTTGAGACATTTTCCTCCTTAGGTTGAGAATGTGTGCAATCAAGGGCAAGGGTAGGGTGGGGCACTGTCTGTGGCCACCTAGTCATCACTACCTGGCTGCAGTTGCCCAATATTGTAGAACATTGTCAAGTGGCCTCATCCATAAGAGCAATAGGTTGTGGGGCCTCTGGCTCCTTTTCTTTCAGCACCCCATCCTATGCCTCTCTGGGGTTTTCTGTCACTGCTCATCTTCATCTTGAGGCTTACCTTAAAGGGAAACAGATTGGGGTGAAATAGAGAATTAAAGACACTGGAGTCTGGTCTCTAGCTCTTTTTCTTTCTCTTTCTTGCTCTCTTCACTCTACAGACTCAGATGTGTTCTTTTGGTAATATCCTGTGGTTACTTTCTTTGTACTTATAAGAAATATATATGTATATGTATATATGTATATACATTGTACCTATAATATATATTGTATATATATACAAAATTTCAGGTTTCTGAATTTTTCTAACATGTAAGAGAAATTAAAATTTATAAATTCATTGTCTTTCATTTAAGCCTGGATTTCAAAACTATTGTTTTATTGGGACACAGAACCCTAATTTAACACAAGCATTTCATATCTTTATTCATGCTATTTCAGCATTTCTCCAAAATTGTGGAAACCCTTTGATTTACTGGACAGAAATTAAAGAGGATGTAATTGAAAATAAATACAAAATAAAAATTTGATATTTTAAAAATATCCATTTCCAAGGTAACAGATAATGGAAAATTAAACTATAAGGATTTGAGGGCAACTAGCAAACCAAGGGAGAAATGACATCTGAGCTTAGAATTGCCCAGACCAGAGCTCAACATACATGGGAAATCTTGCCTGTATTTTCGATCCCACTTTACATGTCTCTTATAGCTTTTATCTTCTTCTCTATCAGTTTTTATCTTCATAGGTCAGTTTTTTCCTACATCCTACTTTACAAAATGGAAAATATGGAATACCTTTGCCCCTTTCCCCTTCCAATTTATTCATCAGTGAACTTCAAATTGCCTTAGCTTGAATCATGAATCCATCTTTCATTCAACCTTTGGCCAAGGGAACAAAACAGGGAATAATAAGCATGAAGCCATTCTTCATATGCATCAGCGAAGAGAGTGAGAATTTTTTATCCTAAGAGAAAGTTTTGTCTGGCATGGTGGCACATGCCTGTAAGTACAGTACTTGGGAGGTTGAAACAGGAGGATGACAGGTTCGAGAAAGCCTCAGCAGTGTAGTAAGACTCTCAGCAAACTAGTCAGACCCTGTTTCAAAATAAAAAATTCAAAAGGGATAGGGTGTAGCTTGGAGGTAGAATGCCCTGGGTTCAATTCCCACTACAAAAGAGAGAGAGAGTCAAAAATATGTAAATAAGAGGGAAGGATGTTGCTCAGTGGTAGAATGCTTGTCTAGCATACATGAGGGCCTGAGTTCAATCCCCAGCAATACACACTTTTTTTTTTGAGTATTTGGCTTTTTTAAATTTGAGGGCTTAAAACTTTTGCAGTAATCCTCCTGGAATTTCTCAAGATAAATGATGTGTCAAAGCATTTTAACAAATTAATTATGATTAAAACTAAAGCAAAAACAGGAAGTCTTTCATGATATTATTTTCCAAATAAAGGTCACAGGTATTTTTTAATTTCTCTTGGTTCATAGTACTTTGGAATTCTTCAAAATCTATGACTCTTCTAGGATATTTTTTTCCAGTGCATACAATTTAAACTAATTAGTCAAGCTTATATACAATTTGGTGTCACTTTAGGGTCTTGCAGTTTAATCTGTATCTTGACTAAAAAAATATATCAGCCGGGCATGCTGGTGCACGCTTGTAATACCAGTAATTGGGAGGCAGATACCAGAGGATCCGGGTTCGCGGCCAGCCTCAGCTACTTAGTGAGGCCCTTCACAACTTCATGAGACCCAGTTTCAAAATAAAGGATAAAAAAACAGGGCTGGGGGTGTAGCTCAGAGGTAGAACGCCCCTGGGTTCAATCCCCGGTACCACAAAAAAAAGAAAAAATATATTAAACATATATTTTCTACTTTAAGTTATTGACATATGAATTATATTGAGTTCCTAATATTGTATAATCCTTCTATTACAGTTATACACTTTTTAATGAGGTAAGCTTATTTTTAAAATACTAGTATTTTAAAATTCTAGTCCATTAGAATCTAAATTTATTTAGAACTGTACATTCACATTAAGAATAAGATTGAAGTTTTCTTTATTAAGCTACAGTTGGCAGATATTGATATCAATATTCTGCTGCTTCTATAAAAGATGTTTGCAAGCATTGCATTCCTTATTTCTCTGCAATAACTTAAATAAAATTAATAATATTGGTTGGTTTAAGTTTTGAAATAATTTAGATAATCTTTTCTTTACTTGCACTTTTGTGAGTTTTGTCCAATTTCACTATTTCTCCTATGGAAATTTTATTATATGTTGATGTTTCAATGCTTAATTTTTGGCAATCATTTTTTTCTAAAAAAAATCACATACTTTATTTTGTCAGATTTATTTCATAGAACTAAACAAAATATTCTCATTTAAAAAATCCTTAAGTTTTTCATGTTTAAGTTTGATTAAAATAGTCATAATTAAAATAAATTATATAACTTATTACTTCAAAGGCAAATATAGTAAAGACATTATTAGAAAATACAATTCAATAATTCATGGATGAAGAATTTATAATCTGTCATAATATGGAAAATTTTGTCCAATGGAGTCACATGGATTTATTGTTGATGTTCAGTTTTTTTGCACATACTATTTGTCAGTTATTAGGTAATTTACTTAAACATTTTCACTCTAAGATATCAGGAAGGGAAAGTATGCCTTGTAATATTTGTCAGGCTTGTTGAAATAATCAATTAAAGTGACTAGTATAGTGTTTAACAGAGTTCTTGTTCAGTAAATTTTATTTCAACCACAGATAGAGTCTACCACAAGAGAGGGTTTAGGTTAGAATCCAAGGATAATTCAATATTTTGAGTTTAAATAAGATCAATACGAGAAGTCAAGTAACCACAACAACAAATGATCATGTCAACCAGGGCCTTGTCCTAAATCCCCACAAAATACATAAATAACACAAGCAACTATACAGAATTTCTCCTAAATAGTACTTTTCACATATTTATAAGACTTTCCCTAAAAGGCTAGTGATACACAATTCTCTTACTCCTTTTAAAATAACTGCATTTTAATTAGATAAAAATATTAATAGAATTAAATTTTAATTGAAAATATCAATTAAATGAAATTATTTAATCAAAATTAAAATCTAATTGATTGAATACATCTTTTTTTTTCAGTTTTCCCATAACAATCAATGCAAAGTAAAGCATCCTTTTTTTTTTCTGAGATTCAATGTGGTGTAAGTTGGCACCTAAGCGTCCTGTGTCCTTGCAAGGAAACTTTTTATTACCTGCCATTTCATCAAAGGGCAAACCAGTGTGGTCAGAATTTAAAGATTTCTGTTATTCTCTTCTATTTCTTCTTTCATGGCTCAATGTTATGGCTGCTAAAAACAGGAAATCGAGGTTTTCAAAGTAAGCTCTAGTTTAAGGAAAAAGTTCCAAGTTAATTGTAATATGTAAAAAAAATTGCTCAGTTCAAGTAGTGAAATTATCTGCTATAAGATCTAGGATGCAGCAGGACATATGGTGATAGCCAAGGACCATAAGCCTTGCTTATAAATGAAATGGTAACTCCTGAAATTGCCAAGTTTAGGGGGGCTAGCATTGTGTATATCTGCAAAGCTCAACATCATAGAAAACTGGACTGAATGTCACATAGTTTTATCATGACATACAGCTTGCAGTCTTCACACACACACATATGCACACATGCGTATGCATACTCATTTTACCAAGTGCACACCCATGTTATTTGACCTAGAAAGATATTTCAGGATGGTGACCAGACTAGTTAATAGTTAATTTGTCTAAAACATACCTGTTCAGTACCCATTGCTCAGTAGACATGGTACTTGGTGCTACAGATATTTTTATAAAGGTTTAAAAGAAAATCCTAAACTGGGCATGGTGGCGCACACTTGTAATTCCAGTACTTGGGAGGCTACTCAGCTACTTAGTGAGTCCCTCCACAACTTAGCGAGACCCTGTTTCAAAGTAAAGAATAAAAAATAGGGCTGGGGGTGTAGCTCGGAGGTAGAATGCCCCTGGGTTCAATCCCCAGTACTGCAAAAAAAAAAAAGAAAAAGAAAATCCTAAACTGTCTTTGTCCTCTTGTGATCATCATCTCCAGCCTAAACTTCTGCAACAGTTCCCAAACTGCTTCTGATTTTGTTCTTTTCCAGAATATTACATTTACCACTAACAGGTCATTCCCCTGCCTTTTGGTGGTTACTCATTTTACTTAGTAAAATAAAATCCATCGTCCCAAGTGTGCTTTACAAAGATGCTCATGATACAGCTTCAACGCAAGACCTTGTTGAGGGATCAGTCCTGTATGAATCAGGGGCTCTGGAGTCACACTGCTTGGGTTCCATTCCTGATCCCATATCTAACTAACAATGGAATGTTGGACATGTAACTTATCCTTTTGCTGCTTTTGTTTCTTCATCTATAAAATGGAATTACAATTACACCTATGTGATGGGTTGTTGAAAATTAAACAGGGTAATTTATGTAAAGTGCAAAAAATAGTGCCTGGAATATAGTGATCTCTCAATAAATTAGGCCAGAATTACCTGTTCAGTTTTGAGTCTTTCCCCACCCAGGTTTGCTTTTCCAGTACTTACCAAACCAGATTGATGAATGTGATAGCTTTTCTTGCATTGTTGTCTGATGTCCCTACTGCTGGCATGCAGTGGCATGGCCATGTCCTACTTTGACCTCAGATCCCTGTCAAATACTGTGAACAGCCTGAGATTTCTCTCTACTTGCAAGCTAGCAAGGTAACTTGCAACAGTTTTATGGATGCCAGTAGAGGATTTGAAACTTCCATGTCAGGAACAGAAAGCTTTATTACTTACCAATGGCAATAGGAATAGAAGGTTTTCAGTAGCTGCTCTAATTCTCTGATCCCCAATGCACACGGGGTGATGCAAGAAAGGTCAAATGATACCTGCACATACTGTGGGTTACATTACAGGAAAGGAACCCTGAACTTAGGGAACTTAACTTTTATAGTGGGCAATAAGCATTTCTGCTTTCACTACCAAAGGAAACACTACATTGTATAAAACTATAAGGCTATTAATGAGCTTTCCATCACTTTAACAAATACCTGAAATATTAACTTATAAAAGAAAAGGTTTATTTTGGATTACCATTTTAGAGGTTCTACTCCCTAATCAGGTGTACCCATTGCTTTTAGGAGTCTGGTCGGGGTGGCAGATGGCAAGGGTGAGGAGAGTGTGATAAAGCAAAATTGCTCACCTCACGGCCAGGAAGCGAAAATGAGGAATGGCAGGGGTTAGGATCCCATCACTGCCACGGCCCCAATCGCCTAAAGACCTCCTACTAGGCTCCACCTCCCTAAAGGCTCCACTGCCGCCCAATAGCACTGCCATGGGGACCAAGCCTTTAATACATGGGCCTTTGAGGGCCACTCAAGATCTAAACTATAGTACTGCAAATATGCCCTTTGATAGAGAAGGAGACACTATTTCTGTCTTCCAAGTATATTTGCTGTACAAACATCATAGGAAAAATGTACTTAGGACAAAGGCAGTCACTGCCTTTATTATTAAGATGTGGAAAAAGGCAAGAATGCCTGGGAAAATGCTCTCCAGTAATCTCAACTAGAATACTTGCATTCTGCCCTTCTTCCAAAAAGGGATATGGGCCCACATAGACTAGAAGCTTCTTGAAGATATTCTAATTCCTAGTATAGTTTCTTGCATGTAATAGACACTCAAAATTATTTCTAATAAGTAAGAGAGTTCAGTATAAAAATGACATCATTTTAATTCCTACCATTCTAAACATAGCCAGTCAGAGAGTAAAATATAACATAAGTCTCATTTATATTAGCAGCCACTTTATAAATACTTCCTTGTGCATACTTTATGAAAAGTGTGCACAAACTATATATAGAGATCTACAAAGCAATTTTAGTCAGATAAAGGAAGATTTGGGTTTATAAAGCCACATGCATAAAAATGGGAGCAGCACAGACCATGAATTGCAATGAGAAACATTTTATTTGCATCTTTGTAACTTAACAAAGTACATGCTCTCTGGTCTCAAAAAAAAAAAATAGAATTCTTGCAATATTTAATGCATTCATTCAACAAGTATTTACTGATATGTTCATAGATTCCAGGCCCTTTTTCAATAATGATCATCTCTATTAACCAAACCCACTATTGAGTGTGTCTCCTTAGAGCTAACCTGCAATTTGATACAATAAAAACAATTGGGATGTCTCAGCACAGTGGCCAAAAACCATAAATGTTTGAGTCTTCATAATAATGTATTATGTGTTATATTATGCAGTACATATTGTATGACATAATATATATGAATAATATATTATTCATATAATTAAATATCATATTACTCTTGTAAAGATTAACTCTATTTTCCATTGTTGATTTTTATCTTGCCCCACAAATCCTATTTTCCTTTTCAAATATTCTCTTGTTTATATATGACTGCTAATTAGTAATCATCAAATCCAGGTCAATAACTAATTCAGAAAATTTCCTGGCTATTTTTTTAATAAAAGGAGAGATTTACAACATAAATTCTGCAATTGTTCTCAAAGCTAACCAAGACAGATAGTTAGCAAACTCAGTAATGAAATAAGTTTGAATTATCTCAATGCAGTCCATAGCTGTACACACCATTTTTTCTACCATGGATAACAACTCATAAAAAAATGTGACTAATTCATTATTTTACACCGGACAACTAAATGATAATGTTCAGTATTGGTGTAATAACCCGACCTCTGGACAAGACAGTCTCATTATCACTCCCAATAAAATAGCACTTGAGTATTCTGTAAGACTGCCCTTACTGTCAAGGATCGTTGGGTGGTGTTTACAAATAGTTAACCAGGCTTTCTCACAGCTGTTCAAAATTGAGGGCTCTTGCACACTTATGCAAGCAGGGTAAAATCTTATCAGCACAGATGAGCAGGAAGAGCAGTGCTACACCAAATGCATAACAAATAAGAATTTTAATTCATCTCATCATGAAAACAGCAAGAGATGAAGAAAGGAAGGACAGAGGCCTTGGTGCCCAGAATTAGAGACTTAACTCAGATCAACAGTGCCTGTCAGACTTAATGAGGATTTTTTATAAACACAAATTTGCCATATTTTAGAGCTGAAAGTGAGAAACAACTACCCAAGTGTTATCTGTCTGTGCAGGCAAATTTTGGGAATATTTTTAACTTAATCATTAAATTTTATCAATTTTGTAGAGAATCTAGGCCATTAGGTATTTATATATTTGTATAAATAAAGACCTTAGGATATTTCCATAGTGTCATGTTTTAGAAGATATCCAATACTCTCCTAAGAGTTACTCAGATTATATTTGTGTGTCAAATATACAGACCCAAATCCATAGGTAACAGTGTTTCTCTATTTAATTCATTCCAGAAACAACCAAGTGGTGAAATCTCAGTCATTACTTTTGTGACTTTTAGATTTCACACCTATTTTGTGATTTTACCTCCTTGTTTTAGAGAAAATTGAGCCTCAGAAGTCCAAGATCAAGTTGCTGCCACAAGGAATGTCCAGTGAGGGCAACCTTCCTGGTTTCAAATTACCATTTTTCTCATTGTATGCTCACATGGAAGAGAGAGAAAGTTCTTCTTCTTATAAGAACACTAATCATATTCCATGAAGCCTGCCCCCTCATGACCTAATTACCTCCCAAAGGCCCAACCTAAAACCATTGCAACGGGGGTTAGGGTTTCAATATATTAATTTTGGAGGAACATAAACTTTTAGTCTTTAGCACAAGGTCAATATATACAAATCAACATTTTCTAGGTATACTGGAAACAAACAACTGGAATTTGAAATTAAATAGCACCAAAATTAAACTAGTAGTACAAAAATCTTTAAATATAAATGTAACAAAATCTGTTCATGCTCTATACCTATAAATGTACCAATAAATAACACTTAAAAATATATAAATAAGGCCGGGCGTGGTGGCGCACACTTGTAATCCCAGTACTTTGGGAGGCGGAGACCAGAGGATCCAGGTTCGCGGCCACCCTCAGCTCTCTCTCTCTCTCTCTCTATCTCTCTACTTAGTGAGGCCCTCCGCAACTTCGTGAGACCCTGTTTCAAAATAAAGTATAAAAAATAGGGCCGGGGTTGTAGCGCAGAGGTAGAATGCCCCTGGGTTCAATCCCCGGTACCGCATAAATAAATAAATAAATAAAAATATATAAATAAATGGGGAATATTTCATATTTCCTGGATTGAAAAGCTCATTGTTATTAAGATATTACTCTCAACTTGGTTTGTGATTTCAATAGAATCTCAATTAAAATTTCAGAAAGGGATACAAATTTGAAATAAAATTTATAAGTAAAGTCAAGACACTTAGATCAGCTAACACAATACTGAAGAACAAAGTTGGGGAACTATCAATACCAATTTCAAGATTTACTATTAAGCTACAATAATCAAGAGAGTCTCATATTGGTGAAAAAAATGGACGCATAGATCAATGGTATAGAATAGAGAATCCAGATATAGATCCACATAATCAATAAAATTTTGAAAAAAATGCAAAGGCAATTCAATGGAAAGAGGATAATCTTTTCAATAAATGATAGTGCAATAATTAGTTATATATGTGTAAAAATGAATCTAGACAAGATATTATGCTTTACCAAAATAAACATTAATGTAAAATGTGAAACTATAAAACTTATAGAGGAGAGACATAGGAAAAAAATCGGGGTGCTATAAGTTTTTATCATGAGTTTGTATCAAATAGGATTCATGAAAGAAAAAATTTTAAGTAGAACTTTATCAAAATTAACAGTGTCAGCCCAGCAAAACACACTATTAAGAGACTGCAAAGACAAGTCAAAAACTGGGAGAAAATATTTGCAAAACATATATATATATATATGGGACTTATATCCAAAATATAAAAAGAACTTAAAATCAGCAATAAAAAATAAACCATCCAGCTTAGAAATTAGAGAAATATATGAATATACATCTCATCAAAGAAGATATACAGATGCAAAATAAACATATGAAAAGATGCTCAACTTCTCAACTTCATATGTCATTGAAGGGCAGGATGGAACAGTGGATGCATAGAGTTTTATGGTGGTGAAAATATTATGTGTGATATGGTAACGGTAGATCCAAAACATTAAGTATCTCTCAAAACTCACTGAAATTTTTTTTTCTTTTTTTTTTGGGGGGGTACTGGGGATTGAACCCAGGGACATTCTACCTCTGAGCCACATCCTTACCCCTATTCTTTTTACTTTCTATTTTTGAACAGGGTCTCACTAAGTTGCTGAGAGTGGCCTCAAACCTGTGACCTTCCTGTCTCAGCCTCCCAGGTACGGGGATTATAGGCATTATAGGCACCACATCTGACACAAAACATATGTAACTTTATATCACAAAACCTAAAACTTAATGTATTCATTTTTTTAAATCAAGTAGTAAGTTGAGTAATTCCAAGATGCAATGTGTACTATGATAAATGTATGAAACGACCCTTGAATGGGGCTGGGGGATAAGTTGCTGACCTAAACAACTTTGGAAATGAGTGTTGTCTGTAGAATGTAAGGGAAAAGGAAATACATCCTGGTTGATAAAACTGTTTCTCACAGAGGAATGGGTTAGCAATCCTGAAATCACTGGTAATTAAATGGGTGAGGGATGGTGGGCCCCAAGTTTCTCACTGTTGGAAAGGGAAGTTTCACATAAGCAAAGGGTAAAGGCTAGGTGATAATAGATTACAGTTGGAGCTCTCAGCATAAATTCATGTTTAGCTCAATATAGATACATATGGTACATGTGGAAATATTAAGAGTTGTGTATGTACACAGGTTAATATGCACATATATTTTCTGTCAGCTAAAAGAACCTAGAAGCAACAACACCTTGTTAGCAATAAGCACATCATATTAATCAGGGTTCTACAGAGAAACAGAAACAATAGGTTGTATGTGTTATGGAGTCTGGGAAGTCCCAAGATCTGCAGAGCAAGTTTGCAATCTGAAGACCCAGGAAAACTGATGGTGTAGCTCCAGTATGAAGTCCAACAGGCTTGAGACCTAGAAAGAGCTCCTGTTTCAGTTTCTGTTTGAAGAAAGGAAAAGTTGTCTTACTCGGGAATGATCAGACTTTCCAGTTCTATTCAGGCCTTCAACTGATTGGATGAGGGGATGAGGCCACCCATATTAAGAAGGACAAACTACTAATTCAGTCTACAGAGTGAAATATTAGTATTATTCAAAATACCCTCACAGACACACCCAGAATATTTTTGACCACGTATCTGGGCACTCTGAGACCCAGTCACATTGACACATAAATTAACCATCACATGACTTCTACTGCCCAGATTTTGGCTTTGGATGTCATTTTCCAGTGAAAGGGACTAGGACTTCTTAGAAATAAGAGGAACTCTAGGACCAGGGCAAGAAATATATAAAACGAGCCTGAATCATCCTGTAGTGCCTGAAAATAAGGAGATTCTAACACACACACACACACACACACACACACA